>JAUEKU010183208.1:0-10195 GCA_032274805.1 Gypsophila paniculata | reverse complement strand
TCTGGCTGTCTTACTCAATAATTAACATTTACTTTTTGCACAAAAAATAAGATAAGTAACCAAAAGTCCAATTTGCCCTTTATATTTCTACATATTTTATTGTTAATAGTACGAGAGAGAGTATGTGGTGGGGTTAAATGAGTTGTAAAGTTGGTGGAAATAAGTGTATATTACTTGTAGTATTTTACTCAAATAAAGCTACCAAATATAGAAATGTTAACAATTAACTTGCACACCCATAAATAAAAGTGTTAACAAATGAACGGGACAGATGGAGTATATGATAGTGACGAAAGTTGGTCTAACGGTAAGAATTGAACAAAACAAAATTGAAATAAAATAAGCTATTTCTAATATTATAGTATGATCTGTTTTTAGAATTTAAGAACTGAACTGAATTTATCCAGCTAAATTGAACTTAACTTAACTAAGAATAAAATTGTATTGACAAAAGATGCATTCAAGTGATGAACTTATCTGAAATTAAGTCCAAAAAACGAGTCATACTAAAATTAAAGGGTCTTATTTTCAATTTCAGAACAAAATCCCTCAATATCACTCTACGTAGGACCCTACAACTCTATCTATTTTACCACCTATCTCAAAACCTACCCATTGAAATCCAAGTATAGTCAACAGATTTGATGTAAAACTACCCCATTCACATACACCACTATCAACCTAGTAAAACATAACATGCTCCATCCAAAAGCATGAAACACACAATAGTACTATATAATTTCCACTAAAAACATATAATAATAAAAAATGATTTATAAAATTAAAATATATTTCTATAAAACATAGTGGTAGGATATTCGGGTACACATCAACATTGTAATAATAATGTTATTATCATGGGTCACATTATAAGCTAATAATAGAAGTTGAACAAAAAACAACCATGGTGGAACAATTAAAAGACCAAACTGTTTAATTTATAAAGTGAAAACAAGCACTACACACCAATTTGGGTGGGCCCTTATGAATCATAGCCCAAACAGCAATGACATGTCCATACTCTCCTAGTTGGCCCACTTGTTTTTTTCCTCCTTTTCCCAATATCTACTATTCTACTTGTTTAAATTAATGAGATGGTTTTATCGTATGAGATTTGTTTGAAAAGTTATAATTTTTAAAATCGGGTTTGTGTTTCTTAGTATCTACACGTATTTTTGTTTTTGGATGGATAATTTACTTTATTGACCTTTGAAACTCATCGACATTAAAAAAAAAAGTCAATAACATATATTGAACTCGTACAACACATAAATATGTAAGTACAACGCTGAAATAAAAAAATGAAATACATACATAGAAATGTAATCAATCATTTTCTTATTGGATTGCTTGTGACATGATCGGGTAAAATAACTAATCGTCTTACAATCATTGGCAGACTTGAGGGTGTTGACAGAATCACAGAATTACTCGTTCCCTAAACAGTGAAAAAATTTTGCTTCTCAACTTAAATTTCCAAAAATAATTTAATTTATTTTATTTTATTGATACTTTGTCCTCTGAAAATCTTCGTTGCTTAATCTAAAATCGTGACTCTGACGGTGATTCCGATTTTCAAAAACGAGTAAGAAAAGTTTAGTAAGCGAGTGGCGAAGTGTGAGTCATTTTCTGTCTTTAGCTCTTATCACTCGTGGGGCTGCGGGAAGTGGGCCCAACCGAAAGTGAGTTCTTTTACATATCTTCACAAGGTTCTTGACAGTTATTTCAGTTAAGTGTTTTGAGGCCCAAATTGTTTTGATTTCTAGATCTTCTTCACACTAATTTTTTTTTCCTTGTTTCAACCAAATCTTTTTTGTGATTCTTTGCATCTTTTGGGGGATAAAATCATAAGATATGAACCATATGATAATAGTAACTGTTTGTTATGACGATATTGATGAAACGATTATATTCTTCTGGATCATATTCTTTTCACATAAATTTTGTCGTCGGTATAATAAATTAAATTACGTTGAATCTAGCCGTGTGTGATCAATGACCAAATTGGACAAAATCGAAGTATATTTGATTCGGGAAGATTCTAAAGGAATATATATGACCAAACAATCTGATCTCTGTATTTCAAAATGATAATCATCTCATCGCAATTGAACTAATCTCAACGTTTTATCAGTTAAAGGAATATATATGACCAAACAACTCGATCTTTTAAATCAAGTTTAACTAACATAAGGTAATTAAGAGAATGATGCAAGCTAGGGACCCACAAGAAGAACACAAATTCTTGTATAAGACCGTCTTATTTTAAGTTAAAATAAGACCACGTTACATATAGTTAATAGTCACCACTTATAATTAATTTGGTAACGCTTTTAATGGTAGTATAGTACTCCTTTATCATAGTACCTAATTTGATATATTTTGTATCCCTTTAATCATAAATAGTAAATGTTTCCATTTTAATATTATTTGTAACTAATTCATGTTTAATTGTAACTCTTTATAAGATAGTCTTATGATAACTTAAAATAAGACCGTCTTATCAGAGACTTACTGAAGAAGAATTTACTAGGGTAGTCTTTAAGTGAAGAGTATAATATGTCCAAATCATAATCAATGGAGAATAAGATTGTGTGGAGATTATAAGGTTTTTTGGACGGCTAAAAATATGTTCCAAAGGTGTAAAAAAAAGCCATGTTTTATGGGCTAGTCATAGTTATTTTGTTCGTTGTATTTGTGGTGATTACAATTAAAAGTACCGACACTTGTGATTTTGATTATATTTTAATGGTTCGATATATATGTAGATACATGATGCACTTTAAAGAATTATTTCATTGACGAGAAGTTTAAAGATACTCGGTACGTACATTATCACTAGCGCATTTGTCTTCTTTTCTCTTTAAATGGAATATGCGGATACTTGCTCTTACGTAGGAGGATGGGTAAAAGTTTTCCGTCGATTTTTTAAGACTGTCTGTGAAATTTTAAAATTATTGTGAGTTTGTCTTATACATCTTTCCTGTTATAATTATTTGTGTATTTTAATTTTGGAAATAACCGTAAAATGACGATTTAATCTAAATAGACATATAATTTGATCCATAAAAAGTGTATAGCGGGAAGGTCGTCATTCTGGCTAATGATTTCGAATGAAATTTTGATTTAATTATGTTTGTGTGCAATGAAACAGATTATATTCATTTTCAAAATGAAATGAAAACAAATAGTTGAAACCTAGAAAGTCGTAAGAGCAACTACGAACTGCCCTTACGATGAACGAAAATGAATTTATCTTCCAAACTTTTTCAAAACGAACGAATATGTATGTTATATTATTAACTCGTCTTAGAAAAAAAAAAAGTTAATATGCAATCACCCCTATTTGAAAAAACTAAATCCTAATTCCGCCACTACTACTCTTTACTCTACCGACTACCTTGACGGCAACATACATATTACGGAGTAGTATATTACGGTAATACCGTAATAGTCACACGTGTCAAGTTCGATGACACTTCTCCAAGTAAGACAGTTGTACTTCCCAATTTTAAAACTAAAAAATTAAACAGTACAAGCTCATAAAGTCATAATGCATGGCAATAAGAAGCTACGACACACAAACACCATAAACACAAACCACGTAGCAAAGTCAAGTTGGTCACAAAACCAATACAAAACTCCTAATTTAATCGATTTTTCAAACATATATCAACCAACACATATTATAAAACTCGTAATAAATACGAAATATATTTTTAGAATTAATCCATTTTTTGAAATAGTAAACTGGAGTCATATTTAAATTTTTGATGTAAAAACCTTAAACATTTTCATCTTAAACTTTTTAACTAATGTTTCGTAATCACGTATTAGAAAAACTGTTATTTAATTAATCGTAGAAGCATGTAGAAATTTACTTCCATGATTAAAATTTTTGGACGATACGACACTCTTCATCTGACCACAACATACAGCAACGTAGCAATCTAATTAAATTAGTCTTGATATTAAATTTGTTAATTATGTCAGATCTTGAAGACACAAAAACATGAAATCTTGCAGCGCAGCAAATCAAATGAGTTTAATTATATAATTTAACTTAATTACGAGATTAGTGGCGGTGGAGGGCAGATCAAGCACACCATTTGCGTCCTTAAACCTATTGTTAACGTGGCTTAATTATGTCGCCACCTTTTAAAACTTTTTTGTGATTTCCTTAATTATTAACTTACGTTCACACATATATAATGACGAAATAATTATTTTCTTATTTAATACTCAAATTCATGTAACAAACTTGGCCGCCCTCAAAGAATAAGAGAAATTAAAGTCCATCATTACACCTCTAAATAAAGAAATTTCATTTTAAAACCAATTGATAATAAAAGAATTAACAGATACAAATTTTTCCATTTTATCGATCTAAGATATACGTGACATCAAATAATACAAATTTTTCCATTTTATCTAATCAAATAACAGATACAAATTTTTCCATTTTATTTGATTAGATTATTTTTTCCTTATTATTACAAATGTTCTTACTCACGGTTGTGATGTCTCTTTCAGATTATATAATGACGGAAAATGAACAAGTAGACATGTTATAGATTAAAATTTACATTTGTTGGAGTTAGAACTCGAATACTCGACGATGACACGACGTACTCTAAAATCGACTTGGTCAAGAAATGAAAGTCCTTGTATATAATCTATTTTAGTTATGTAATTATTAGTATAATAATAAATAATAAAGGGGTTAATAGTGTCTGAGAGTCATAGCTGACACATACTTGACTCACACGTAGTTGTGATTCCTCGAAAGATTTGTTTCTTCAGTTTACTTTTGACTACTCTCGTTAATTGGTATTTGCCACCCCCCTTTGTCGTGTTGGAATTCAATCGGTCCACAAATGAAACTCCAAATGTTGTGTCACGGTAGCATGTACGTCTATATGAGAATTTTAGAATAATAATTAGGTTCAGTACTTTCAACTTATGCTTCGTAACATCCACGGTAATCCTACTAATCAAAATACCTCTTATGTCTCAGCTTCGAATAGACATAATGTCCTGCATAAAATAATGGTCGATTTAGAGAAGACGGTTTTATAGATTTGACGAGTGTCGGGTGTGGGTAATCAAATTAATGAAATTTGTACGGAGTCATGATTAACATTAAAAGGCAGCTTTGACTAGCTAAGTTTATTTAGTGAAGACAGTAATTTTTTCGAGATAATCATTTTTCTTTTTTACGTTACATTTAAAAATAAGTTTTAATTCGAATGGTTGTATAGTGAGCTAATGTAGTTAATTATTTGGCATTTATAAAATTATTTTTCTAAGATTGTTTCCCTGTAAGTTGACCCAAAACAAATTTTACATAATACTCATAATGTTACATATAGTCGTGTCCATAAACTCATTTAATTTCCATAGGAGTATAGGACACAATGTCATTGAACTATATGAATATGTCTCAAGTCATTTCAACAAAAAAACACAAAAATATACTTGTATATGTCAAAAAAATCAACTCAATAAAAAATAAACTGATGATTAAAGCTTATTAACGGTTACCTTCCAACGTTAATACATATAATCTTACCATTAATGAAAAATATTGGTATAAAAGGAATATTCCTAAATTTGTAAATTATTTCAAGCTAATATGTTTTCATTTTTTTCTAGAGACACTCTAGCCCACTATTGACCTGACACAAATTATTTGACTATGTGATAGTGTGATACAATGAGAAAACTCGTTTGACAATTCTCACATTAGGGCATCAATTGTTTACATGCTCCGATGCTCGTATAAAGTTAAATAAACAATTGGCGTGGAAAACTGTTCAAAAAAATTCTTTGACCGAACACCTTGTACCAACACCCATAATTGAAATTGATTGATTTAACCTAACTACCACTATGTACAAAATACGGAGTAATTAATTACTGAAAAAACACTGATCAAAATAGCGCACTGGACAAACCCTCGTATATATAAGCATAAATCGTCCACAAAATTGTTCATGGAGCGGATTAAATTTGAGAGCCATGATAATGTCTCTCATATTTTAACCACTAGACTCCACCTTTACAGACGTCATTCAATACTTTTAATGATCATTTATTTATATTTCGTGATAATTAAACTGTAAATTGATAAATAATCTTACACTTGTTAATAATAACACCGTTTAGACTTACAAATAAAAATAAAATAAAAAATCAACCAAAAGAGACAAACCACTCTAAACACAAAAAAACGCGGTGTACATAGTTTGTACTCGTATAATGTAAGCCAAATAAAAGTCCAGAATTGTCAAAAAAGTGAGAGGTAGGTGATATTATTAAAACAATTTAGAAGGTACTTGCGTTATATATTTAATTACAAATAGTACCAAAAAAGTATAAAATTAGTTGGTCTTTATAAATTATAAAAATACAACTAACGTATTACTTTGAGCGCAAGAAAGTTCTCTAGGACACCGGAATTTTCTCTAGAAATGTTCAGACGACTTGTCATGTAAACAAACACATTGTAAATTACACTGCAAATTCAAAAGCATAATTACATTATAATTAATTAATTAACTAAACTAATTGATTAATTAGTTTTGGTTTTACTCCGTAGCCTCCGGCTTTGACTGTTGGCTGCTTGCATGTACGCATGAATGAACACGACCATCCGACCACCCTATGTTGCTACTATGTATATGCTATGACATTTTGATACTACTATAATTAATTTTCGTTTTCTTTGTGACGTGTGTTTATTAGACATGCGTTGAGAATTCTGAGGAAAAAATTAAGAAAGATTCTCTTGAAAAACTGAAATATTTATTGACTTTGTAATTTTCAGGAGTGAATCATCTCAAATGTTTCTTTTTTCAATTTTGTAACGTGTGCCGGCTGAAAACACGTCCAATTTAATTAATATCTAAGTATTCGAAGAAATATATTAGGAAAAAATATTTTGAAAATTTGAAGTATTTATTGACTTTTGTAATTTTTACAATGAATTCTTTTAAATATTTCTTTTTTTCAATTTTTGAACCTATGTCTGCAGGCAACACATTCGAATTAATTAATACTCGTATCTATTATATGTCCTTGTTGTTTTGCCGGATCAATGTATCTGGGACATATATCTTGCTAGATTGAGAAGAAAATATTTCTATTATTTTTTTTGTATTGCATGTTATTTGGCGAGTTTGAAAAAATTGGCGTATTTTAGCTTTTATTTTTTTGTGTGATAAATAGTAACAACATAAATATGGTACGAAGTACATTTTTTTATTACTGTTTGATGATAAAATTTTACTTGACCTATGAATTTGCCTATCACTTTATAACTAATAATCGGTACTAAAATAAAAAGAATGATTAAAAAAAAAAAAAAAATTGTCTAACGTCTTCATTGAATATAGAGCATGACTAACATTATTCCCTAAAGAAAATCTTTTGATTTGGAGTGAATATAAGTATAACATAAACACACAAATAACATAGCTAGGAAGAAAAGAGAATAAGCATGAAAATTAAAACAAGAGTAATTTAAGTAGATGCTTTGAAATGCATTGCATGCGTGGTATGCTTGCAAAAGGAGCAACCAAGGTCAAGCAAATGCATGTGATTTTTGGTTATTGAACATATGGAAACATCTTTTAAACGAATCTTTGTACTTTCACTCTTAATAAAAAAAA
The DNA here is from genome assembly GCA_032274805.1 of Gypsophila paniculata. NCBI lineage: Eukaryota > Viridiplantae > Streptophyta > Magnoliopsida > Caryophyllales > Caryophyllaceae > Gypsophila > Gypsophila paniculata. The sequence goes on along the minus strand of JAUEKU010183208.1, from coordinate 2,522 downwards.
GTGTGTGCGTATAATTTCGCCAAACAAACATATATATTAGTCTATTACTTGTTCATATGACAAGTGATGCATGAGAGTTATTTCAAATCGAATCAAAATGTTTGGTGATTTGCCTAAGTTCTTTGGACTCTTGACACAGCACCGGCCACTTCTCTACCTACGTTTTATTTGATTGCTCAGGCTTCATTATTGAACAAATGATACGTCACTATCAGGTGGCATCAATCTCAGTATCACCATTTCATAAATAGGACGTGGTTTTTACGGATAAGTGAGAATATAAATTAATTGTAAAAGGATGTTATTGCCAATATATGCGATCTCATTTTACTTCATTATTTCATTTTGCCAACATCATTCATGATCAAAATTTCCTCTCAATTTCCTAAACATGACTACATTCTATAGTAATCATTTACACATTATGTGTGTTCAATGCACCCAACCATCCCTTACTAGTAATCTAATAGAAGTATATATATTCCACAATACTTGGGAAGACATGTGATTAATAATACTCTAAAAGCAGTGGCGGACCTTAAGGCTAGAACTTTGTGAATATGGGAAAAAAGATTACACTATTAAAGTAATTGAGTTCTTATACAAATTGCTGAAATTTCACACAAAATTGTTCTGCTATTTTACATACTAAATTTGTCGAGCTTAATAATTATACCTATAAGCTCAATATCTTTCAACTATAATTATTCAACAATTTTGTAATAAAGCTGAAAAACTTTGTGACAAAAGTTCAACAACGTTAAATCATTTGTATGTATAATCAATTGTATAATCCATTAATTAATGAATGATGCTACACAAAAATAAAGACGTTGATTTTTCTATGACTATAATTCGCACAACCTTTTACATCGTAATTAAAAAAGACTACGGAGTAAGATTTAAGTTTAGTGGAAAAAGACTAATTAATCAATGAAGGCCTTAAATTAAAGAGTTATGGTTTGTTTTTCTTAGCAAGGGCTAGCTACACGTATATCATAGCAGTTCGTTTATAAGAAAATAATTAATTAATGTGGGCGTAATTAAGTATCTATGTTCCCCAAATCACGCTATGTTTAACTTTAAGGTAGTTTCCTTAATTCTAATAATGAAGGAAAGAAGTAGTACAAAAAAGAATCTTTGAACGTGAAAGTCTAAGACCCTTTTTGCCTTAGAACAACACTTGGTTCATGCATGCATGCAAATTAAATCTTTTCAGTTTGCTTCTCACGTCACAAGTGACCTCCAATCAAAGTTTTAGTTGGTGTATATAATTGTTCATCTTCTAGTAACCGAATATAGTGTGCGTGTTAAATTAGACTTGAGAAAGAAGGCCTTGTGATTGTATACTATAAGAAAAAAAAAATGTTATTTCTACTTTTGATATGTGGAAATCATATCGTTTGACTATTAAGTCTATAACATTGTATTCTTGTGTTCTTTTGGGTTGATGGTCGTGTAAGAGGGTTTCAATGATAGTACACTTGTTAATAGCATAATTGTATACATTAACTAAAAATGATTTGATTTTAGAGTAGTAAACAATTTTTTCGGGAGTCGGGGATGTTATAGGTGGTTGAGACGGTTAATTTAAAAGTCGATAATTAAATATTTTGTATGTATTCTAAAATGGACAGAAAATATGAAATTGGTGCAACTTTGGTCATTACATTTGTATTTGACTTTCACATATTGAGTTCATAGGCTTATTAAATATGTTAAGAGTTGTAATACCTTCCAAATAAGGAATACATAGAAAAATGAGATAGCGCTTGATATTTATGAATATTTTTAATACAATGACTTTGATTTATTGAAAAAATCTATCATATTAATTAGCATTTAACATGTGAGTTTTCATCTATCTATTTTATGTTGTCACACACGAATCGATTTTTAATGCACATACGCCGATATTTCATTCGAGATTATGTTACCGTCAACATACGTAATCAAGTACCAATTTTTCTTTGTCGTGCATGAATCGTTTTTTCCACGTCTATTACACAATATTGGAGCTTCCAAGAGTTTATTTTTCTTTTTAGGGGAAAAAAACTTTTTCCACTTCAATATCAAGAATAAATATTGACATTCTTATCATGCATGATTGAAATTTTTTCTTTCCTTTTCTCTTTTAAAAAGGCGTAAATTCCATAAAAATACACTAATGTCAAATTATGGGCTTGAGAATTAATTCCACTCCAAAGTGACAAAAAGTATTTACATGGTCCTGAAATATTATTCTAGTAAAAAATCGCATCACATTAAATTAGTGTGAAATAAAAGAGAAAACCAAATAAGAAACAAAAAAAAAATGAGAAATATAAATACAAACATAAATACATTTCTGTATGATTGATCAGAAGCCTCACGGTAATCTTATATTGTAAGATAATTTTATAAATGAGCTTGTGTTGCTAATTTGGAAATTTTTGTAACCCCCCTAACTAATAATAATAATAATAATAATAATAATAATAATAATAATAATAATAATAATAATAATAATAATAATAATAATA
>JAUEKU010183199.1:0-10195 GCA_032274805.1 Gypsophila paniculata | reverse complement strand
AGAAAAGAAGAAGAGAAGAAGAAGAAGAAGAAGAAGAACAATGAGAGAGGAAAAGAAGGGAATGTCGGCAAGGAGGGGGGACGGCGGCTGGAGCGCCCCGTCGTCCGGCGAGAAGGGCTAAAGAGGAGGAGAACCGAAACAGAAGAGGGAGAGAGAGAGAGAGAGAGAGAGAGAGAGAGAGAGAGAGAGAGAGAGAGAGAGAGAGAGAGAGAGAGGGAGAACGCGCGGGGAAGGTGCGGTGTGCGCGGGCGGTGGCCGATCTGAGTGGCCATCGATGTCGGTCGCCGGAAAAGGGGAAGAAATGAGAGAAGAGATGGAGAGTTTGGTGGCTAGGGTTCTTGGAGATTTGTTTGGTTTACTTTGGGAAAATTCACAAGAATAATCCCAACTCGCACCTCTCTTCCAATAATAATCCTAACTCAAAATAATTCCAAAATAAACCTAACTATTGAAGTAGTATTCCAATAATATATCGAATGACATGAAACTTGGGCAACCGGTTAGGGTATTCTTTTACTTACTTTTCCTTCATTTTCTTTGAACTAAATTCAACATCTTCTTCCTTCACACCAAACCCCCAAAAAATTCAACAAAATTTGATCAACTTTTTCCCAAAACAACCCCAAGAATTCGGTCAATTTTAAAGATTTCTTCACATCATAATCGATGACCAATTTTGAAGAAGATCACACGGAGTGCATGAGCTTAATTTGATCAATTTCTCAAAAATAGAACCCCCAAAAAGTCAATTAATATTGTTCAGTTTCTCCCAAAAAAAGCCCCCAAAAATTCTGTCAATTTTGATCAATTTCTCCCATAAAACCCCCTCACAATGCAGGAGGCAACGCTATCGGTGTCGGAGTCTCTGGCAGCGGTAGATATGCGTTGGGCGAAGGCGACAGAGATGGAGTAGTAGGGGCTCACGCCTATGTTATTAACATTGTGGTTGAGGCGACGGAGGTGGAGCCATCTCTCCTTGCCGGTGACACAACAACCACTGACGAGCTATCCCCCGACCACTTCTACGCCGGTCTCCTTACCACGAGCTATAACCTCATCTAATTTCAATCAAAATCAAACACGAAAATCAGATCTGGAAAAAATGTTAGTGGCGACGACGAGGTATATGGTCCGAGTTGCAATACTTCGGTGGTTGCTACCAAGGGGGGCATGAAAGCAGGAGGGATGAAGTTTACAGTTTGGTTATTAGGGAACGTAAAGGGAAATGAGGTGGGTTGTCGGATGCACGTGGTCAGCGCCGACGTCAGGCTGGTTGGAGGAGGCGTAGACGTCACGGTGGTCGGATGAGGCACTAGCGTCCGATGGTGGTGAATGAACTTGAGGAGATGTAGGGTTTGGGTGTTTGGATGAAAAGATAGGAGTGAGGAGTGATTTGGGGTTTAAAAGTAGCCATTAATCTGAATTTATCTAAGGGGTGTGAGGGAGTTCGTACGGTTCGCACCGAAGTGATGGTTCGTACGGGATCCTAATTTTATATATATATATATATATATATATATATATATATATAATGAATCTGGTGAGTCTGCTTAATTTGGTGAGGCCAAGAGACTAATCTACACCGTTGATCTTATTTAAATCAACGGTTCATATATAACCAAACTTCTCCCCGATTCAACCCAAAAATTAAAACAACCCAAAATCAATTCACTCAAATTTCAACTTTTTTTTTTCCTCAAATTTAATCCAAAATCAATGCAACAAACTACCATAAAAATCTAATCATCATATCAGGTTCATCAAAAACAATTTTGAAACACAAATTTTCATCATAGTTTTTTTTTTTTTTTTTGGCAGGAAATCAGATAGGGAGTATCATTAATATTAAGATAGCGTTACATAGCGTTTTTAGTTCTCCCTAAAAGCCTACAAGGAAAGCCAGGGTGGCCACCCGTACAATATAAAGAAAACTAGTCCTCAACTAATCCAGTTATACAAATATTCATGCGAATACTAACGAATATCAAAATTCGTCTAACAAGCTGATGCACACTTGACTCATGCTCTTCAAATATACGCTTATTCCTCTCCTTCCAGAGCTCATAGATTGTACACGCTAGCGCACATCTTCTCCTTTTAGCTACCCAAGATTTGCCTCTATTTCACCTTTTGAACCAATTTAGTTCCCTATACAGACCTGCTGCTGGTCGTTGAATGCCCAGCCAATGTAGAACACAACCCCATACCTGCCTGGAATACAAACACAGGAAGAAGAGATGCTGCCTAGTTTCCAAGGCAGATTTACAAAGAACACAACGATTGACAAGGAACATCCCACGATTAGTAAGATTATCAATGGTAGGGAGAGCTTTCATAACAGCCATATAGGTGATAAAAGCATGCTTTGGTTGCACTATAGGGTCCCAGATTGTGCTGCACCAAAGAAGTTTAACACCCTTAGGCCTTAACTTATCATAGATCCCCTGTGCTTTGTAGGTGCCATTAGAAACACCCAGCCAAGCCCTGGCCTCACTATCAGACCCTGCAGCATGTATAATCTCAGTCCTGAGTTTCAGCAGACCCCTCCATTGCTCTGAACAGTCAGCAGGGATGGGAACTGTCCAGAAATCTGCTCCTTTCAACACATATGCTTTGGTCCAAGCACACCATATATTGTCTTCAACATTACAAAGCTTCCAAATCCACTTTGCAAATATAGCTTTGTTCCAACTTAAGATTTCTCTGATATCAATCCCCCCCTCAATCTTTGGACAACAAATTTTTCTCCAGCTTTGGAATATCATCCTCTGTCTATCAAAGCTATCCCACAGGAAAGATCTACACAATTGAGCAATCTTCTTGGCAATGCCTATAGGTAGTAGGACACTTGCCCCCCAGAAATTTTGAAGTCCAAATATGACAGAGTTGATGAGCTCAACTCTGCCTGCATAGCTAAGAAATTTAGTAGCCCAATGTGAAATTTTCATTCTGATTTTGCCAAGAAGACTCTGATATTGAGGTGCTGTGAGCCTGGATGAACTCAAGGGGTAGCCAAGATACCTGAAAGGGAAGGAACCCTCAATAAACCCTGTGTTAGCCAGAATTTGTTCCTTGATCACAGAAGAAACTCCCCCAAAATAGACATTTGTCTTGAGAGGATTTGCAGCCAGACTAGAAAAAGAGGAGAAATCATGCAAAACCTTTGCTATAGCAGTAACAGAGGGAACATCACCTCTAGAAAAAAACTAGCAAATCATCAGCAAATATTAAGTGAGTAAGCTTTACTCTACAGCATTTTGGATGGTAGGAAAACCCATGAGATTGTGGCAAGGCTCTCAGCAATCTAGAGAGGAATTCCATACAAAGCACAAACAAATAGGGAGAAAGGGGATCCCCCTGCCTCAGACCCCTCTTTCCCGCAAAATAACCTTCAATACATCCATTGATATTGAGAGAAAAATGAGTAGAGGTGATGCACTGCTGTATCCAACCACAGAAAATTGGGGGGAAGCCATAATAAAGAAGTAAATCATGAAGGAATTGCCAATTTACAGAGTCAAAGGCCTTTCTGATGTCAACTTTGAGCAAACATCTAGGAGAAATTTGTGCCCTAGTATATTTCCTTGCCCACTCATTAGCCATGTGAATATTATCAAAGATATCCCTCCCTTTAATAAAGGCAGCCTGCTCCAAGCCAATAATGATGGGAAGAACAGATTGCATTCTATTTACCAGGCACTTGCTAATGATCTTATAGATAGTATTGCAACATGATATAGGCCTATAGTCTAAGACAGAATTGGCATGAATCCCCTTAGGAATCAGAGAGATGAGAGTAGAGTTAACCTGTTTTAATAACTTCCCTGAGGCAAAGAAACTCTTGACTGCAGTGCAGATATGATGGCCCACAGTAGCCCAAGAGTGTTGGAAGAAGCCAGAAGAAAAGCCATCGGGCCCTGGACTCTTATTCTTGTCAATAGCAAACAAAGCCTGCCTGATTTCAAGGTCTGTGAAAGGCCTCACTAACAGACTAGCCATATCAGTAGGTACCTCAGCTCCAGGCAATGGAGGAAAGGGAAAAACATCAGAAGATTCACCTAGGAGATGCTTATAATAATTCAAAAAAGCTCAGTGACATCATGATGCCCCTGCTGAAGAGAGCCTTGCATATCAGTAATACGAGCAATAGAGTTCAAATGCTTTCTTTCTGCAATTTTGGAATAGAAATATTTGGAATTAGTATCCCCTTTCGTAATTTCAGTGACTTTAGCTCTTTGCTGCAACACAGAGAGCTCAATCCGCTTCCATTTCAACAGCAGCTTTCTGCAAGCAGACTCCTCAAGTAATAAGTCCTGGCTACATGGAGAAACAATTAATGCTTGTTGGCATTGAAGGAGCTGAGCTTCAACCATTTCAACCCTAGAGGAAATAGAGCTAAACTCTCTGAAATGGAGAGTTTTAGGGCCTGCACGAACTATCTTCAACTTAGACACAAAAGCAAACATAGAATAACCAGAAACAGAAGTCCAGGCCCTTCCCACAACATCATCAAAATCAGGGCAGTACACCAACAATTAAGGAACTTAAACTGCCGAGGTATAGGGCCTCTATCCCCTACTTTAGCAATGATAGGAGAGTGATCAGATAGTCCTGAGGGAAGAAAAATAACTTCAGTAGAAGTCTGGAGAAAATGCCAAGCATGATTACCCATAATTCTGTCTAATTTTGACCATTTCCTATGGGGGCCCTCTTGAAAATTAGTCCATGTATAAAAAGCCCCCTGGGAGGGGAGATCAGACAGCCCTGCCTGAGCTACAAACTCCTGAAATTGCTCCAGACCCCTAGCCACTGGGTCATGGCTACTTATACGTTCCTCAGCAGATAAAACCACGTTAAAGTCACCAATACATAACCAGGCCGCTGTAGGGCTTGCTTGAATTTATTATTATTAAATATTATTTTTGATTATTTTTTTTTATTTCCTTAATTAGTTTTGTATAGGAATAATATAAAATTTTATTTTTTAATATTTTTTAATTTCCTTAATTTGATTTTGTATAGAATTAGAGTTTGAAAATTATAGAATATGATATATTTTATATTTACTGAATATTAATTTTTATTTTTTTAATTACCTTAATTAGATTTTCTATAGGATAAGGGATTTTAAAAAATATCTTTAAATAATCAATCAATGTGCGCCAAATGTCCTTCTTTGAATCCCCTTGGTTTCTTGATTATATATAGAGTATTGATTGATTGATGGATTGATTATTGATTAGTGAATGTGACGATTTTAGTCGTGAAAGTAACTATTTACTTAAAATTGTTACACATTATTGTAATACATAGATTCATAACTTTTAAGTATATAGGTTTTTTGATATATACATCCCTACTTTGATTTCTTATAAAATGTTACCCATTTAACTCTATTTTATGATTTTATATTTAATTACATTATTCGAAATAATTGTGACGACACAATTAATTGGCTACATGTGCTATAAATTCTTAAATAAGGTCGTTTGACACATTTGACGGATTAATTATAACTAATATTATGACTATTATAATGATTATATTTCAGTAAAACTCGGTCTATAATAATTTGTATTTCAGTAAAACTCAGTCTATATGACCACAATAATGTATGACCATCTTTAATAAATACATTAAAAAATGTCAAAATAATAAAATCTAAAACTAAAACTAAAAAATATATACTTCTTTGCAATAAAAAGTGATCATTTTAAGATGTAAGATGGTTATTTTAAAACTTAAGATAACCACTTTAAAATTCTTAAACTGACCACCTTTAGGCTAAAAGTATGCAACTTAAGGCTTTGTGTAAAATTACACTATGATAGACCAAGTTTCACAAATATATGACCACAATAATGATTATTGTGACTATTATAGACTAAAATATAACCACTTTTAAAAATTTAAGAATGATACTCCATCGATTTCATTCATTTAGCCCCAATTTTCTTTTTCGGCAATTTCACTCATTTAGCCTCATTTCCTAATTCATCTACTTTTTTTCATTAAAAATTACCAAAATAACCCCATTTTTTCCCACTTTCTTAAAACACGTGCCAAACTCCAATAAGGCTTTATGAATGAAATGGAGGGAGTACAATTTATGCAACAAAAAATTATTAATTAAGTTAGGATAAAATCAAATCATACATGAATACGTAAAAAATGTCAAAATAAAAAATCTAAAAAAGATCATATACTCCAAGCATGATAGCAACTCCAACGAAGCAATTACATAAGGGAGATTTTGAATTTTTTCTGCTATTTAATTCAATAGAATTTCAAGATGAAAAGTTGAGTAAAGATCTTGAGAAAGATAAAATTTTAGAGAGAGAAAGCATGTAAGTTTATTTGTACAGAATGAAAAAGCATAGGAAAGTGTATTAAATTATTGTAGAAATCGTAGGGGTTTTTTAAGAAAAAACAATTTGATATAGGATAAAGGAGAACTCATTACAAAAGATAGCTCAAAGGGTGGTAGAGCCCTTGTCCTATATAAACCCCACCTCGATCCCCCATATGATGGATGTGGGATCCTTTGCAATGGCAAAGTCCTATGACATTCGTCCCTTCTTCAGGATCAACGTCCTCGTTGGGTCACGGCTGGCTCTTCCAGGCCACCCACTCCGAGGTTGACTCTGATACCAATGATATAGGACAAAGGAGAACTCACCCCAAAAGCTAGCTCAAAGGGTGGTAGAGCCCTTGTCCTATATAAACCCTACATCGATCCCCCATATTATCGATGTGGGATCCTTTGCAATGGCAAAGTCCTATAACACAATTATGTTGATCTTGAAAATATAAAGAAATTCATTTATATTGTATAGATAGCTCGTTGAAATTATACTGAGATAATATAAAATAAAATGGTACAACGTTTACAAATGGAATTCTTGACCTAACCGGTCACACAACGATACAAACTATGTCTCAAATGTGGAGTCTAATAAGTAGAAAAGAAACGTGACGATCCGAAACGCCCCAAGCCCCAAACAAGCATGCACTCTTCAATCAAGTCCTCCTCGAGCGATCGTCATTGCTCTACACGACCTACGGGGTGGGGGAACATGCACAAAAAAGAGAAAAGGGGAGACATAAAACCAACACCTAGTTAGCTTTCACACATTCAAATATATATAAGTTTTAGGTAAATAACAATACGAAGCGAAGAGCCAACAGTATATTGAGGTACAACGGTCCCGATCCACGACCATACACCTCGGCCAAACCGAGGCCATACAACAGCTCCCACGCCCCAATAACGTTATATCATACAACACAAACACATCACCATTCAACAATACATTATACCAACCACGTCTCTACACCATGTTCGCAACATATTTGCGCACCAACTCACCATACAACACTACCACAAGCCAACTCCTCATCCGTCACCTCCACAATCATAGCATAGCTCCCACTTTCCTCAGCGAACCACAATCTACATTCTCAAGATTACTAGAACAGTGGCAAGATATCAAAACATTAAAAGTGAGGGTAGTCATTTAAATATATGCATCACAATTACTTTCACTTTCATATACGTTGTGCATCAAATAAGCTTGTCAAAAAGTCATAGAACAAAGGAAACTAGCTTTACAAACATTAACAATTCAAAAGCTAGGACAAACCACTAACATAACCGGACTAGCCAGACGTTAGTCCAACATACTGTCACCTGTACACACTCAAGCCACAAGTCAACTCAGTAATCACAGTAACGTTCAGAGCAACCAAACCAAGCCAAACAATCAGCAGCAGCACTCGCTCGATCGAGCCAAGCAGAGCTCGATCGAGCTTCTAGTAGATGGAAAATCCGGCCGGATTTACCACTAATCCGCCCGGATTTCCTGTTGTACACGTACCTGCAGTTTCACTCAGCGATCCTAATCATCATAACACTTGTATCAGTCAATCAGCCAGCACTACACCTCCGAGACCTCCACAAATGATTCACACACAAAGACGAACCGAGGCGTACATCGGACACACTACAACCTTGGTTCACACACACAGATTTAGCTCACTTTATAATCACGATTCACATTCACATACATACACATTTAAAGACACTCTAAATCGACACTTAGAAGCTTATTAAGCTCCACACAATTCCTCAGCTCAATTCAAAACAATTCGTGACATAAACACAAGCAAATCATCTCAATCCTGAGCATACAAACACATAACCTTAACATATAGAAGCTAAGTAAGGGATAAGCCCTTACCTTCACGAATCGGTCTCGTAACGCTCCAAAAACGCCACAACAAGCTAGAAACGGTCCTCTACGAAGGCACACTCTATAAATAACGAAAAGACTATCAAATACTCAACTAATACTGTCTTATAAACTCTAAATAATCTTAATAAAACGAATCTTAAACCGTCTCATAAAAAAACTCAGCTAGCCTAAGCTTAAGACCAAAAATAACATAAGCTAGAGATCTCACCTCACTACAAGAGAGGGACACAAAAGAACAAACGGGAGCGAAATCCGACGAGCGACGCCGAAGTTATGGCCGGAAAAATGTCCGAGAAAGTTGAGAGGTTTTGATGTTATTGTTGTTGAACAATTGCAAGAAATGAGAGCTGGCATTTTTGTTGTGGTGGAATATAAAATATATGGGGTTAGTTTATTTTATAAATGAGCTTATATATGTATAACTTAAAAATAAAGGGCGAGGGTTTGAGCGGTCAAACTCGGTCAAACATCAACAAAACGTCTCATAACCCAAAGTTAACGCCTCACACGTAAAAACCGATCTCACCAAAACACTACTCTCACTCATACGAGTCAAACGAGCCCTCACACGACTCAATCCGTCAACTAATACTCATAAACCCCTAAAATACTCAGAACGTAGTCAAAACCGCACTAATAATAATAAAACGTAAGAAATACTATAATACTCCCCAACACTTACTAAAAATGGCGCTAATAAAATACGGAGTATTACAATCTTCCCCCCTTAAATGAATTTTGTCCCCGAAATTCCACTAGCCACACTAACCAACGCTCAAACGACACTCCACTCAAAACTATAACGACACTCCGCTCGAAACTATCATATAACAAAACGTAAAAGCAAAAATACGCGCGAACTTTCTACCCCCCTAAAAATAAAAATTACGTCCTCGTAACTAGAAACATACCTTACTCAAACAGATGAGGGTAACGATCTCGCATGGTACTCTTAACTTCCCATGTTGCTTCCTCCGTATTGTGGTTAGACCACAACACCTTCACCAAGGCCGTCTCGTCGTTCCTCGTCTTCCGCACCTTCCGATCCAAGATTTGCAATGCTTTCTCTTCATAGGCCCAGGACTAATACGGTTGGATAACCTCCGGATCCAAGACATGGGATGAATCACTTAGATATTTCCTCAATTGCGATACATGAAATACATTGTGGACTATTTCCAAAGCTTGTGGCAAGGCCAAGCGATATGGCACCTCACCAACACACTCCAGAATCTCATATCGCCCAATGTATCTCGGGCTCAGCTTACCTCGCTTGCCGAACCGCATCACACCACGCATCGGAGACACCCAAAGCAACACCCTATTACCCACCTGAAACTCAATGTTGCGTCTATGCAAATCCGCATAGCTCTTCTGACGATCTTGAGCCGCCTTCATACGTTGTCGAATGCCCTTAACTTGCTCCACCATTTCCTCAATCATTTGCGGTCCAAGAATCACCGCATCAGTCAAATGATCCCAACGCACTGGGCTCCGACACCTCCGACCATATAAAGCCTCAAATGGAGCCATACATGTGAGTAACTATAACATAACGTAATCTACTAATATATATTCATACAAACATATTTATACAAAAATATATCTTGACAAGTGTGAAAAACAAACACGATCGCACAAAACGAACTCTCCAACCAACATGTGAGTAACTATAACATAACGTACGTAATCTACTAATATATATTCATACAAACATATTTCATCACCACAAAAATGAAATAACACCATACAAAATTCTTAAAACATATAAGCAACAAGTTAAAAGTCATAATCAACCATTCCAAGCATAAGAACATAACACACAATAAACTAGTCGCTTATCGACAAACATCATATATAGCCAAAACACATTCATAAAATAAATCTTAACGTATCATATATATATATATATATATATATATATATATATATATATATTA
>JAUEKU010183188.1:0-10195 GCA_032274805.1 Gypsophila paniculata | reverse complement strand
AAGATTTTGCGCCTTGACCCCCTACAATTCCCTTTTGCACGCCACTGATGCCGCCATTGGCAGCTGGATTTCCTAAACCTTGGCCAGGTTTACCTCCACCTATTCCTCCGCCATTAAGACCGTCGTAGAGTGGATTTCCAAATCCAACACCATTATTACCGAGCTTGCCAGCGGAACCAAAGATAGAAGATGGTCTCCCGAGACTTCCGCCTAAACCTTCGATGCCTTGTCTGTCGTTATCGTTTGTTCCACTAAAACCTTTAAGTCCAGAAAAAGGGTTGTTCGTGTTGTCGCCTAGACTTGGAATGCCGCCGCCTCCAAGTGATTTTGCTCCTTGACCCTCCGCAATTCCCTTTAGTACGCCACCAACACCACCATTGGTAGATGGATTTCCGAGACCTTGGCGAGGTTTACCTCCACCTATTCCTCCCCTATTAAGACCACCGTTCAGTGGATTTCCAAATCTTCCACCAATATTACCGAGCTTGCCGGCAGAACTTAAGATAGAAGATGCTCCTCCGAGACTTCCGCCTAATCCTCTAATACCTGGTCCGACGTTACCGTTTAGTCCACCAAAACTTTTAGATTCAGAAAATGGGATGTTCGTGTTGTCGTCTAGACTTGGAATATCGCCGCTTCCAATAGATTTTGCTCCTTGACTCCCTAAAATTCCTTTTGGCACGCTATCAACTCCGCCATTTTCATTACCTATATTTCGTCCAACTCCTTCAACTCCGAGGTCCGGGCTCTTTCCTAACTCGGGAAGTAATTGATTTACAACTCCATCACTTATTGTAACCTCAATGCAAAAATTTATAGCCACTATAACTATTAGCCAAAGTGCTAATGCAGATTTCGTAGCCATGACGCAGAAGTGGATGAATTATAGAATTATAATACACTATAAAGTTTGAGTGCGTTTTCTTGATTTGCTTAGAGACCTATTTATATAGTATAAGAATGTACGTAGATGCTTACAAAATTTTGTCGTCAAATTAATGCATTGTTATAAATTCTAGCCTTCTAAATTGGCTATATTGCATTATATCACCTTCGTAGTATACTAGTACCTACCCATTTTTATCACCTTATAATTTCTAGTTTTGGCCAACAATTAAGGTGACTGTTATGCCGTACAATTAGCTCTATGTTGAAATATTAAAATGCACGTTTTATTAACAATTTAACATTTTTCTTGCGGTTTCTTAACTGTGCTTTGATGGCTTGCTGTAAAATTTGTCTACTCGACGACTGATGTAGTTCACTAGATAGTCTGGACTCTGGTAGTTTCTAGAGATTGTATTGTCTATACACAAGCCGTGTCACTCAGACTCGGATATGAATGTTGGACATGGCTAAGTATCCGAGTTTCGTTGTTGTCATGATCGAAGTTAGATTAAGGTTAGGGAAACACGTATTCCAGATTAAAATTGGAGGAAAATTATTTAATATTTCAAAGTTTGTGAAATTTTATGGGAGAAATTCAGTACATAGATCTTAAAATTGTCATAATTCATACTCTTACTCCGCTTTGCCTTGTATTTTGTCTTTGGGAAAGAAGTGTCGGACTGACGGGTGCGGGTACGGGATCTGTGCGCATATCCTTGAGTGTCATGTCAGGCACAATTACTACCTCGAAAGTAAAGTCTTGAAATAACACTGAACAAGTATCCGCTTGTCGAGTATTGAGTAACTAGATAGAAATAACAGTGAAAAATATATGCTGTGTTGCATTCAAAAGGAAATAATTCTAAGGAACAATCAAGCAACATCAGGAAATAGTTCATTTTTAATAGAGGGAGCAATCCACTGAATTTGGATGTATGTTATCTCCCAAAGATCATCATTCTCTTTCGGAACAAGCACTTCACTGTCCTTCATCGCGGCAATCATCCTCTTCAGCAACTGCGGGACCACGTCCTGCATTCTCGACGGTCCATGTGGGCCAAGATCAGCTTTCATACACGTATCCATCCTTCGTAACAGGCCTAGCCAAAATGTCCTGAATGCCGGGTTATCTACAATGATCTTCAGGTACTGCAGAAACACGTCTGTCAAGAGTTCCATCGCGTTCTTCAATGTACCCTCCATGCTTCTCATCTCCCTCTCTGCATTGTCTCGTCGAGAATAGTCCAGCATCTTCTCGTGCAGGTCATCGACCATGGCGAAGATTATGTAGTTGAAGCAGTTGATGCAGTTCGTCGATGTCAGGTCCAGTTCTTCTGCTAGTTCGAAGCTCCTCTTCAGGCTTGCGACTGCTTGGTTTCTCACTTCTTCTCGTCTTGCTAGACTTGTCTTTCGCAGGGCCTCTCCAAGTTTGACAAACAAATTCAAGATAAAATTTCCGCCTGATTTCAGACTGTCTTCTGTGGATGAAGTGCTTGTAATGCTAGTACTGCTCATACTGCTTCCGGGGTCTGAAAACTCTCGGTACCACTGAACTAGCAGTTTGACAGAGTTCGCCATCAGAGACATCATCTGTATGTTCTTCTCTACTATACTTGTTCTCAGGGCAACAAAATTGAATGCACATTCAATGCAGTACGGGTAATTGAATTTGTTCAAGTGGGTTCCGTCAGACAGCAATCGTATAATCGTGTCTACTGCTTGATCGTGGGTCTCAGGATGCCTACCAAAGAGTGACAGCATTGGAAGTAGCGTCTTCCACCCGAGGTTGGTTTGTATGTTACCTGGGTAATCATTCAAAATCTTGCAGACTGACTGCATAATGAAATCAGCACACGTATCAAGAATTTGATTATCGAGTTTCCACATCAAGTTTATTGACTTGAATATTAGCTCTTCGGGATATTTGTCGGTCTGATATGAAGAAAGTATCTTAACACTCAACTTGAAGAATACTATCACGGCTTTTTCTGCAAAGGGTACAGGAGAAAAAAGTGGAAACTGAGTGACTGAAAGCATGTACTCATTGTAAGCTGGCCAAAATGTGGCAAACCTGTCGATATTTGCGAGCGCAATTGTTCCGACTAAATCCCAACAAAATCCCACCGTTTCTTCCTCCTCCACCGCTGTGGTGAATTTCTGCCCTTTTCCGGCAGCAGCAAAGATTAGAGATCTTCCCAAGTTCAATAGTGTATCCTCGGGTAAGTTCGATGAATTATTGAAAATACTTCCGATCTTGCATTGTTGTATAACTTTTAGGTTTTGCTCAAACTCACTTCCACCTAAGACTAGTGTTTCCTCGTTGCTCTCCAGTAATAAGTGAGAAAATCGTCCTGTTGCTCTACCACTGCCGAAGACTGACTCTGATCTTGAGTGGGACCCACCAGCGGGAGTAGCATTGGTGTCAAAATCAACCACGGACGGAGGCAGAAGTTTCAGCCGTTTAAGTTTCAGTAAGCAATCAACGATGTTTCTCCAAGCCCCTCTAATTGACTCTCCAAATTTGTTTGCTATGGTGAAAACCGCAAGAGTTGCCATTCTCGGCTTTATATCATTGGCAAATATGTACAATGTCTCTTCTGCTGATGCATATGGATTCAACAGGTTAGTGAACTTGCAGAAAGAGGCTACAAGTTCGTCCAGGATGTCTTCTAGTCCGTGACGTGCTATTCTGGCCACTGAAACTAAAGCTTCTACACACTCGTTAAGCACTTCATCGTCATCAGCATGCTCAAAAATTGCAGAAAGTGAAGCAACAACAGGACCTGCTATAGTGGCAAACATGTCCCTTCCGAGTCTATGATCAAAGTCACAGGAAATGTAGGGCTGCACAACTTTAGACTGATTTATCAGCTCTACCCAACGACTAGGATTCATCTCACTATTTAAACCTGCTTGAGCGAAAATTGTGATCGGATGGGTGGCAATGGAATGGAAAAGCTCAGATAGATACTCGCGAGGAAGATCCTTTCCGTTGTTAATTGCCCTGTTGTTTCTGATGAACTCTTCTTCTGTCATCTTCTTTTTCACTTGCGGATTATGTTGGTCCGTGTTTAGCATAATCAACGAGTAGCAAAGTATGAACACGGCATCCTTAGTTTCAAACATCTCCGACGATTGCTGATAAAAAAATCTCTCTGAAAACGCTTCAAGAATTCTCTGAATTTTCTGAGACTCCCCTGGCAACCTAAAAGTCTCTAGGTAAGTTCTCAACGCGCTGTCAAGTATCATTCCCGTAAAATCAAACGTGCTAGTAAATTCATTCAGCACTTGTAGATGGAACTCGTCTGGATCACCAAGATAATCTCCTAAAGCTGTTTTGTTCAGGCCAGGTGTGAAGTGAAAGAAATAGGCCAACGCCTTTGCATCGGGCGGATCAGGAACCAAACCACATATTTTGAGGTAGTCGAGACCTTTCTTCTCATCTTGATTGAAATGGGTGCCCGCGATCAATATCTTCCTCTTTTGCGCTTTCTTCAATCTTAACTCGTCCACCCAGGTTTCAAGATCATCCTCATTTCTTTCTGGCTCTTCCCAGAAAGACGAGTACTCGTTAATCTCGACAGGGTACGGATCAAAGGATACCTCATCGTCCCCTGTGTTGATTTTATCAGCAATTCTGTGGATTATTATGATCAAGCCTTCAAACGCTTGAAGCTGCAAGCTGGTTAGAGGGTTACTCATTGGAAAAGCTTGCTTGCAGAGCAACTTCCCCATGTTTTCGAAAATGTTACAGCAAGTGAAAGCACAGTCATAATTTACATAAGTTTCGATCAGAAACGTCGGTTGTCTGCACAGATTGATGATCCCTTCCATGGCCACTTCTTGGTATTGTAATGACCCTCCATATGTTGCAATTCTAAATAAAACATAGACAAAGAATGCTTCAAGTTGTAGCCTAATAGACCTGCACAATCAAAGGTAGCACAATCATACTTCAACGCAGCGGTTTTTCTTATTTAGTCGTTAAATTTTTTGTTAAATAAAACCCATTTCACACAAATTTTATAAATAACAGTTTGACCTGAAAGTTTCCGAAAAAGGAAAAATGGCACTAACCCGCGAAGGAAATGATAGGCATTTAAGGCGGTGCTGCAAATCATGGACAAAACAACGGGGCTACACCGAATGCCATAATGGACCAAATGATGAAACAAATCATCTCTAACCATCCTAAGCAATTTAGGGTGTTTAGCAAAAGCATCACCACTCAATTCCAAAGAAGTATTGATCAAAACTAAGGCAAAAATCTGAATATCTTCATCGTTACTCTGAGAAACAACACCGTCAATCTCAACAGTCTGAACAACATTCAGCAAAGAACACAAAAACTGAAAGATGTCGACCACACATCTTAAACCAAAACCAGAATTCATAACCTCATCGTCGTCATCTTCTTCAGATTCTGACTCGGAATTTTCACCCTCCTTGACTTCTATATCATTCAACCTAGAGAAGACAGTTTGCATAATTTCATGCATGTTATACTTGGCAGTCCTTTGCAACAAATTCCCTCGATTAGACGATTGTTGAACGACCTGGAAAGACGTGTTAATGACAGTACAGACAGACTCATCTTTCAAAAGGCATGCTGCAGGGTGAGTCATAATGCCAGCCAGGAGCTGAAGTATCTTCATCAACACGCCTTCCTCGGTTATAGGGTCAGTCCTCTCAAGCCTACAGCTCGTGGTGGCGGTCACAATAGCATTCATAGCCTCTTTTGCTCCAGGAGTTTTCTCGTCAAAGATCTGCAGCTTAAGAAGTTTGAGGACTGAGGAGAGCGCAACACCTGTTGCGACAGCAGGGACGTCATCACTCTGAATGACGTCTAGGAAAGGCGAGAGGTAAATCGAGGGATCTATTATATGCCATTCCTGTTGCGGATTAAAAATTAGAGATCGTAACGATTTTAACGATTGCTGAAGGGTAATGTCCTGGTAATCTTCCGGTGCAGAAATGTCATAACCATTCCTTAATGCCGCTAAAACTGCACCAACTTCTGTATTGATTGTACATGAAATTCCTATTTGTTTCTTTATAAATTTTGTCATGTCTTTTTTATCATGCAAAATTATTTTTGTTTCAGGTAAATCTTTTTGTTTTTTTATTTTTCAAATTTTAATTTATTATTTGGGTGATCTAAGTTAGTTACATGAGTTGAGAAAAGTTTGCAAGAAATTTGCTAAAAATAAGGTTAAATTTCTTCCTCACTCAAAATTTGGATGAGTAATTAATTCAGTGCTTTTTTGTGGATATTAATTAGGGAAAGTGTTCCTACCTCTAATTTTTTTCTATGAAAATTGGCCGCATATTTAATTGCATAAGAATTTCATCTGTGCAATATAATTGTTGAAATAGAAGTTAAAATTATTTCGGGGAGTAATTCTCCTAGGAAACGAATGAGCATAGAACCAATAATTAAAGAAATATGTAGTAAATAAGCATTAAGGACTTTTTTTTTATAGATGAGACATGAGACCGATTCAATAACTTTGAATATGCGACGTGTCGTAGTCGTCTCAACAACGAAAACATACCCTTTGGCCTTTGATTACTCAGTCAGCATAGATCTACATTTTATATGATTTCACCTGTAGATTTAAAAGTTTTGAGTTGTGGCTCAAAGAGAAAGAAGTTGTGCTAAAATGCTAAAGGAAATTTATGACTCTTACAGTAAGTACAAAAAATCTGCCCTGAAATTAAGGGGGAAGGGATACATATGAATACAATGTATCAGCATGACTCATTTCCTCTACTATGCTCCACAATGTCTAAAATTATTGTGGATACGACGGAGGCTGGTAAGCAGGCGCGACATTTGCACCATAATCGTATGATACATAGCTAAGGTCTGAACCATATGAGCTACTGAGCATAGCCCCAGCACTAGGAACGCTCTCACCTGGGGTTCCATAATGTTGCTGGTTGGTGGGTGCAGGTGGAACCGGAGCTGAAGCTGGTATGTGCGATACACCGTAATTTGGTGCGTAAGTCGATGCACCATAGGTGGTGTGACTTGGATGGGTGTATGTGGCTGGGTACGCTAAAATTTGGTGTAGTTGGCCAGCTGAGACATGGTCTCTTCTGGGCCTGGGAAATGTTGAATACGGACCAGAATGTCTTGGGATTTTGGTGGGACGGAAAGGTGGCGGTACGCTGGGGCGAACACGGCCAGTTCGCTTGCTGTACCTGACTGCGATACCTTTCTTATCAGCCTTAGCTTTCTCGAGTGCAGCAAGTCGTTTTCTCAAGCTTTCGACAGGAAATTGCTCCTCGATGTTATGGTCTTGTACACATTTGATAATAGATTTGACAGACATCATCTCGACACTGTCAGCTTCATCCTGCAGTATGAACCAACCACACTTAGACACTCCGCATATGATTAAAAGTAACATCTGTAAGTTGGAGAAAATAAAAAGTGGATAGTCAATTATAAACTTACACATGCTGCTGGACTATTATGACCTTTCCTAAGAATATCTGCGGATTTCTTTTTGGCCTTCTGCAATGAAGCCTTGAGAAGGGATACAGGTTGGAATCTATCGGTTAGGCCCCCCTCAAAAGCAAAATATATAGCCTCAACTTCCTTTCCGTCTTTCACGAACTCTTCAATCAAATCTGGCATGAAAAATATTTCGTAAAGATCTTTGTACAAAGATGTACTCCATATCTTAATAAGTATGCAAAGATGTTCCGATAGGCTAGTGGTAGGGGTGCAAAGATGACCAGAGAGAGGAAGGGATAGAATAAACCCGTTATCTCTCCTTCCGTCCCGATCAAATCATTCCTAGTTAGACTTTCATTAGACACATTCTCTATGGAAAATTACTCCTCGTGTGTTCTTGTATCGTCCTCCAGCTTCATATCTCTTTCAATAAAAACTTCATTCATATACCTCAACTCCCTTTCACCTACTCCATTCATGTCCCTTTCCTTTCTACAGTCGTCTACCCGAACAAGTTAAAGCCGTGTTAAGTAGTACCATTACGCAATAACATATATACATTTGCCTACCAAGTTTGTGCATGGTACTACGCATACACTACAACAGACAAGCCTTAAAAACGATACGAGACTAATTACTAGCACCATGCTAGCTTATTAACTGTCTGCATATATAATCAACAACCCCGAATCCTCCTTCATTTCCTTCATTTCGCAAAGTATCCCGTACATCTTTACACACTCCTACAAGCTCCCTCAACACACTACACACTCAACTACTCAGTATTATCAAACAAACTACAAAGCACAACTTACGGAGTAGTTTACTCCCCTCGCTCCATCAATATCAATCATTTAACAAGCTTATAATTAATAAACATAAAAACATCCCAATTACACTCACATACTCAAAAGTCAACCACAACAAACAAGGCAAACATCAAACATTCACACAACAAACACATTACACAACAAAAAGAACAAGTAAAACCGACACAAGCTCCAAACAACAGTCTCGAAAAAACCTGCAAGTTTATCCCCGAAAATGGGAACAGCAAGCTTAGCCATAACCCGCCTCCCACAAAACAGAACAACCAACTTCTTATAAAACTCCTCCTCAAACATCTCCTTCAACCCGAACCCCAACACGACCTCAATAAACATAGCTGCCTCGGAATGCCACATTCCACAACCCTGCCCACCACATTCCTTAGCCTCATCATCAGCCAACTCCTTCCACTCCCTCAACACCTCCCTCGCCCTCTCAACCGCCTTTGTAGCGAAAACACGACACAAACCCGAACTCCCAACCCTCCCCAACTTCAAATCCTCAGGAGGAAACATGCTCCCAACCGCCATCGAACAGGCCCACCTAAAATCCGACATTCCAACCCTCTTATCCCTCTTCATTCCCACAAATGCCCTCACTGCCTCCACAACAAACCTCTCGGAATCGACACACTCCGAAAGCGCCTCCCTCATTTTCACCCTCAACGTCGACGCCTCCCTCCTCTTCACCAACAAAAACTTCACCAACAAAATTGGGTCCATTCTCCCGCATACCCACCCCAATTTCCCCGAAAGCGGTATCGATTCCTCGGGAATTGGCTTTGACGCTTCAATTAACGCCGCATTTTTCCTCAATTCTACAGCTGAAGAAAGAGAATAATAAGATTCAGCAATTGAATCTTCGCGACGATTAAGAGAATCGATTGAATTATTGAAATTGGAATCTAGGGTTTGTGATTGGGAATCTAGGGTTTGGGATTTAAATTGGAGGGAATTGTGGAGGGTTTTGAAGTGAGAAATTAGGGTTTTGTATAAATTGGTGTAATTGGTGAAAAGGGTTTGTTGTTCTTCGAGGTTTGTGAAGAAAGTTTCGATCTTTTTAGTAATTTCTGTTGATAATAATGATGATGATGATGATGGTGATGAAGTTGTCGCCATTGATGAAGGTTTGAGAGAGAAATTATGAGGAAGTTTGTTTGAGTTCGTTGGAAATGTGTTCAACGCCAATAACGGTGTGTAGCTAAGTAGCTAAGAGGAAGAACATGTACTCCGTAGTAAGCTTATTAATTTTGCCCGTAAATCTTCGATAAAACCGTCTTATTGTGAAATTAAATTAAAATTCGTGAGACGGTGCTTTTATTAGGGTTTATGCTGTTGCATGAGGTATTGATATGAGATTGTGAAGTTCCGCAACAATTGTAACATGGTGATAAAAAAAAATTTGACGCGAAGATTTTAAATAAAAATGATTATGATCGAACATGTTATTTGTTGGTTTTCCAAAATTTTATCTAGTGATTTAAATTAAATTTGACAAAATAAGAACGTTACGTAAATATCCGAACAAAATTGACTTGATATATGTCATATTGAAGAATTCAGATAAGATTTGAAACTCATATGTAAACATATTAATCCTTACTCCCTCTGTTCCAGTGAATTGTTAACGTTTCAGTTTTGATACAAAAACAAATGCAAGAAATGAAGGACTATAAAAACAAATATAGAATAACTTAATGCACATGAGTCATTACAACATGCTCACTTACATGTATATTATATTAAAGTTGTATAATCTACAAGTATGTAGAAATTAATCGTATCATGTATAAACCCTCAAATATGAAACGTTAACAATTGACTGTGACGAAAGTAGTATAATGAAAAAATCAGCTCTATGATCATAATTGACTCAAACTCATCCGATTTGTACTGACGAATAACCTTTTATCTAGTCTACTTTCAAACCTCGATAAATTTTCAAAAAAGAAAAGATAAAACATAAACAAAAACGCAGTGATGAAGCGACAAAGTTGAGAGTGTTATCGACTCA
>JAUEKU010183177.1:0-10195 GCA_032274805.1 Gypsophila paniculata | reverse complement strand
GCAATTTTCGGATCGGATATCCGATCCGAAATTCAGATTCGGATCGGATATCCGATCCGTGCTCTGGCTAATAGCCTTGTAGGTTACAAAGTCATCTACGGAGTAGATGATTTGTTTCGAGGGGTGCACTCAGAAATTTTGGGTAAAGGGCTTGAAGACGACCTCGTCCTATCAAGAGCCCAACATATCACAAATAGTGAACAAGCATCGATTACATTACTCTACTGTAGGACTCCCATCCGTCGTGCTAAAACTGTCACCAGTTGAATTATCTTGCCTTGCATGAGGGTAAAACAAGAGGGAGATTGCTGATTTTTTACCAGCTGAGGCAAATGTCAGTAATTAGATTTTCCTATACAAAAAAAATACTCCCATTTACAGTAATAGTTACAACAAAGAAACCACTATTATGGTATTTTCAACAGCACCATTCAGTTAATGACGTCTACATTAGTCCTACACTCCTACAGCAAAAGCAGTTCACACTTCATAGTCAATTTGAAGCGCAGCTTGCTCGTAAGTCGTAACACATGGCCCGAGTTTGAAATCCATCACCATCAAAAATGTATTTTGAGATCCCTTAGGAGGCGTTCTACTAGGAATTATTCCTTTTCGAGTTAGTTTTTTCCTTTTGTTCAGGAAGATCTCTAAGATTAGCGATCCACGGTTGTAAATCTTTCCGCCAGGAGTGTGTCCTGCATCAAGGAGTTCCCAGACAATAACACTGGCATTTTCCATGTCATTTCCCGTCCGAAGACCATCCATCAATGCTTCTTATGCCGAAAATTTCAATTCTAGGCGTTTGTTTACGATCTCTTTTCACAAATCCAAAGCCCAACTAACGTAATTGCTTCTGCAAAGCGTCTTGACCAGAGTTGTGCAAATATCAACATTCGGAGGGTCTCCCTTTTCGCCCATCTAATGTATACCATCAATGCAGAATCAATGCCTCCATCTCCTATCAATCCTTCAATAATAAATTTGTAACTATTGCAAGACGATAGAATCTCTCTTCCCCTTCTCGAGCATGTCCCTTGCTCGAGATGTCTGGCCAACGCAACACAGCCCACGAACGACTGTGTTGTACGTAAAAGTCGTACAAGCAATACTTTAGCTTTTCATCTCATCAAAGACTTTGAAACTTGAAAGCTTTACCGACTTCTCCTGTCTTGAATAACTCATCCCATTTTCGTCATTATATATATTCCCGGCTTTTATGAAATGTTCACACTTTTTCCCAACGTCGAGAATTCAAAAACCCAACGATCATCAAAACACTCACATACACACTTGGCTGAATGCCCTTCTCAACCATTAGGTCATACAACTCACCTGCACTCTCCAAATTCCGTTTCCTATAACATCCTTCTATCAAAGCCAGGCAAATCACTTCACCGAAGACAATCCATATTCCGGAAATTTCGCAAACACACTCAAAGCGCGCTCTAACTCACCCGAACTACAATACCCCTTAACCAATCTAGCTACAAACGTCAACATCATTGATTTTCCATACGAAAGCATAGCATCCTCAACAACCAACGTTTCCTTCATACTCCCCCCCTCCACACACGCCACGATAACCTCACTTAACGCCCTCGTAGACGGCACCAAACCCCTCTCCTTCATCTCAACCAAAAGCTCACAAGCTACATCACTAGAACCACCCCTCCGACACACAATTTCGACAGCAATATTATACGGACTAGCGCTAAACACCAACCCTCGTTCCCTCGCCTTACGAAACAATTCCAAACCCTCACTAAACCTCCCTTGCTCCACACATGCTCTCATCACTAAACACACCATTTTCGACCCGACACAAACCCCATTTAAAAACATCTTACCATACAATTCCTCAACAATTCTGTACTCTCTTCTCCTAAACAACTCTACCAACAAACCAAAACAAACAATCTCTCTACATTCGACTTTCGGGTTTTTGATTAGGCAATTAAAACAATCAACAGCGTCTCGAATTCGATAACCGTAAACAAAACCCTGCAACAAACAATTATAAACCTTTGAATCTAAACTAAAACCATACTTTTCTGCTGTATCAATCAAACATTTAATCACAACATTTACATTACTAAATTTCAAACTTTTGAACAATTTTCTCAGCAAACTTTTATAACTATCCTCTGTAAATTCATCACTAGAATTCACTAAAATGTGAAATAAAATACAGAAAGATTCTATCTTTTCATCAAAAAAAGGTTGTTTTTCAGCCCAATTATAAAAGTTTAATGCACAAAAAGGTTGATTTTTAATGCTAATTAACACATTTGTGATATAAAATTTAGGTAAAAAGTTGTGATTTTTATGGGGTTTTGAGAAATTTGGTGTTTTTGGATGAATTTTGTTTGGAATTTGAGATGAATTTGAGGTGGGTTTTTGGTGAATTGAGGAAATTGATGATGAAGATGAAGAAAATTGATAGTTTTTGGTGTAAAATTGGAGAAATTTAGAGGAATTTTGCAGGGTTTTCCTGTAATTACTCATTTTTTGTTGTTGATTTTCTATAAACCCTAATTCTCAAAAGTAGCCCCTATTAGTCAAACATGCAGTCTAACATAGTCAAAGATAAAAATTAAGTTATTTCACAAATGTTCATAAAACGGTTTGATTAAAAAGTTACCGCTTTAATTTATTTTCTAATCATAAAATGTGATTACGAGTTTAATGTGACCACATTAAATATAAAATGGTTACTTTTTTGGCCACAAATTATTTATCGTACGCATACGACCGTCGTATATGTGAATTACTGATTATTGTATAATGTTAGGGTCTTGGGGGCAATACATGACCTTTTAAATGCTAACAATGCCATCCGAATCAAGGAATGTACTACTACTAGTTGATTCGTCATCCAAAACACAACCAAATACGTTGTTCAGAAAGTTTGATCCGAATTCACAGTAAAGGTTCCAAAATCTATTCCTATTGATTATTCACTACTCGTCATAATTGTAAGCCATAGAACTAGTAACAATGAAACAAGTCTAGTATCCAATACACTTGACCTGAAACGGAAACTGACATGGTCATACACTCATACATGATCACGAATTTCGGTTCTTAAAAAAGGAGTTTCCATATGGGAGCCTAAATCATTTTCCATGATACGGAATTTTGTATTGTCGACAAAACATCTCCCATATTGCCTGAGTAAAATTTCTGAAACATTTGATGTGCATTTCTTTCTCATCAGTAAAACACAAAAGAAAGAAATAACAAGGCATTTGATCAACAAACTAACACAGTTTTGTATCTCATCTACATCTATTGAATAATTTAAAGCATATACGGAGTAATATATTAAACCTATCTGACTAATGCTGCATAATGTGATCATTCCAATAGTTTTTCTCCCACATTTCCACTTGTTTCTCTGCATTGCTTTTCCTCCTCAACTGGGTTTGTAGACTAACCGGGTCGTAAGGAGGTGGCATGGTGCAAGGACTTTTATCCGACGGACTCTTCACCAGAGATTCAATCATAAACTTCTTCTGATAATCCTCTGCATTGCATGCCATGATTTCTGAACAAAGCTCAACAGCTTTTTCGGGCAATGTGGGCTTGAATTTCAATAGTTTAGAGTATTCAGTGAGCAAATGTAACATGTAATCATATACATAATCCATCTTCACGTCTTCGTGTATGAAGTCGCTGGCCGCTTTTCCTATAGCCTGGGCCTGTTATAGTCATTGGAGTGAATTAACAAGAAGACTTTCCGGGTGTAAACCGAGCAACAAAGGCACTTTTGATGGTGACGGGTTAACTGATTGTTGAAGAATCACAAAATATGAGGTTGTGAATCCTAAATCCATGCCATGCCATCTTTTGGGAATTTCTTATTTCAAGGGATCTCCTCTATGCACATATCACATACAACTATACAAGCAGGCCCAAAGCTCATACTCAGGCAAGAAAATGTCGATGCATAGAGCATAGTACATCGTTTTGGTCGGTGTACACTGACGTGTTTCGCAGTTAAGTCACACCCTCTGCGACTTTCGCAAGTTTACATTTGCATTTCAACCAAACGCTAAGACTACACATATGCATCAAGTTTTTATGTACTGGCAACTTCATCTAGATACAAAGCTTTGGCTGCCTACTTATGTGCTGTGTGTATAGAAGTAATCCAAGAGCAGAAAACAGTGATACGATCAATGGAAACACAAAAGAATTTACCTTTTGCTTGTGACTGTTGCCCCATTCAACAGCAAACTTAATGGACTTGCATTTGTCCTTTTCCCTGATAGGCCAATAGTGTTGTGTAGGCATCAGGCCTCTGGAGAAGAAATCGTAGTATTTTGGCTTCACTATTAAAGTTACAGAATCACACGCGAGGATGTATTTCTCACTGACCGACCATGCTGATCCTTCAATGTAGATCTTATACCTTGGCATACAAAAAATCAAAAGCATCAACAATTTAGATCTTAACACGAGTTCTGAGTCTTACATGAGATACCAGAGGCCGGAGAATGCACATACTTGTCTATGCATTGGTCGGCCAAATTTGACTGCTTAAATCCTGCCTGTAGTTCTTTACCCCAGTCCTGCATTTGTTTTTGAAATAGGAGCAACAAGTCTGTCAATGTTTCGGATTCTAATTGGTTGGAACAAGCCTTGCATTCCTTTAAACACGTATGGAGTAAGATGTTTCATTTTAAAAGCAACTTCTTTGAGTTTTCATCACCAAGATGAGGCCGCGTTCATCTAGCCCTTTTAACCCACCCTCGTGCCTATGGCGCGAGCCTAAAGGCCCAAGGGTAATGTTAGAGCGTGTAAGATACTTCGTGTCTTGCAAGTGACAGGTTTAGCAATTCAGTTTAAAACAAAGGATTGCTGGATGAAGACCTAAGTTAAATCACGGAACTTCAGTATATTACCTGTACAAATATGTGAGCACCCCAGTCCTGCTTGTCAGAGACATTACACTTCAGAAGATCCATCCGACTTGGTGCGACCAAGGGGTTTCCTTTCCAGTAAGCATAAGGCTCTCTGTCCATAAATTTGATCTTCTTGTTCCCTTCTTTTATATCCGCCGAAATATGATCCCATGGTCTGATGTTGATCTCAGCCCTGCACAGATAGATTTCCTGAGTGAAACCTAGCATTGTGGAACCAACATCGTGTCATGCCAAGATACGTATTTATAAATTACAAACTGTCTTTGTTTTATTGATTCACAAGGGACGGTTTTCAAACATCCTAAGTTTGCATTGTTAAGAGTA
Source organism: Gypsophila paniculata (assembly GCA_032274805.1). Classification (NCBI taxonomy): domain Eukaryota; kingdom Viridiplantae; phylum Streptophyta; class Magnoliopsida; order Caryophyllales; family Caryophyllaceae; genus Gypsophila; species Gypsophila paniculata. Next base: position 4,943 of record JAUEKU010183177.1, on the reverse strand, counting down.
TATAACATTATAACTCATGCCAGCTAACTTATGTAGTTCAAGATAAATCTAATCTCGTGAATAGGATCTAATAAAAAAACGAACAACAGCTGACTGTGGACCTCATAAAGGCCTAATCTGCAGCCGCTAAGTGCTCACGGAGGTTACAAAGTAGAAATAGACTTGCCAAAAAGTTCACTCTTTCTGTATTTTTCCACAATTGAATGTCCAAAACAAAAATCTCAAATGTCAGACATATTACGCGGAACATAAATCTCAAATGTCAGACATATTACGCGGAACATCGTTTGCATTATGTGGCAAAATATAGGGGAACGGGTTAACACCATAAAGAAAATCGAAAAAATTGCATTGCAGGTAGATAGATAGAACTCCTTTGAAATCAATAATTTTCCAAACTTACCATCCCCAGAAAGTCCAGTCTGGAAAAACAATATCCAATGTTTTATCATCCCCACAATAACGAAACAGAGGAGGAGGGGATGGTTCGTGCAGATGATCCTTTTCCCGTATGACGGGCCAGTCGACACAATCAAACATGAGCTCTAAATCAGGTACCCTACCAGGGTACTTGCGTAACAACTGTAGAATACCCCACAGTGTGAAAACGTCCCTGGTTTGATATCCTTTTTCGTAAGTCTCCACGTAAGCTTTTCCATTCAGTATCACCAATTTGAAATTAGCAGTCCTTTTAGCCCTCTCCACTGTATCACGTGTGATACCAGTTTCTCTCCAAGGCCTTAAATCTTCATATATCCAACGAAAATAATCAGGACATGTGGGAGGAGATGGAGCATCAGGATCAACATTTGTCTTTTCAGGGTAGCTTCTTGGGCAAGTTTGAGGGATGCTATTATCAGAACATTCAAGCGGAAATTCTATTTTTGTCGGAGTTCTTTTGGTCGTCTGGGTAGTTTTGCTGTCATGGTGAGTATCATTAAGTGGAATGTCAACTTTCGATTGAGGCCTTTTTTGCGTCAATGTAGGTTTGCTGTAAGGATCAATTGTATTACCAATTATATCGCCACCTAACAGTGATTGTTTTGCGGAACTGGCAGCAATAGGCTGCACGAGATACCACAATGAGAGAAAATATTAATTTCATTTCAGAACTCAGGTTACTAACATAACAAAAAATAGAACTACATAACAGCAATAAAGTTCAAAGCAACATCAAGCCGCTCCTAGTATAAAGCATTCCCTTTGAAAGATCACGTTATGTAGGTCGTACGATAATATATTTGACACCTTGACGGTATAGAACTCATCCAGCTACATAGCATGCATTGTATTTGCTCTTGCTTTCAGATAAAATGGAAATGAAGCACCCTAAAGGTGTCCAAATTAGCTAGTAATAAAGCATCAAAATTCAAAAACTCTATGCATCCACTATGACGTATGAAGTGTCCACAAGAAACGAAATCCCACAATCGAGTTCAAACCAAGAGCATTATACACACAGCTATCATAAGCAATACGTGTGCGCTTGCTTTCAGCTAGCATGGCACTTAAGTACTCGCAAGTCGTTCGGCTCAAGGGAAAAGTTTGTCTAATTGTCTGTTTGTCCACTCAGGCCGTTAGTGACATCCGACTAATTACATTTTGCACTGATTTGGCGACTTCGACTTCCCGAGAAAGTTTCCTCCCCAGTCCAACACATATCACAAAATGTATTTACAATATCATGTAAGATTTGAAGTTTAGAACAAAGACCATAATAGTGTACTAAACAATACCCATTGACCTCGTCCATACATTGGTCTTTTCAAATCATTAAACAACAACGGGTATAATTAACGCAAAATAATACAGATCAAGATCCACGATCAAAATAAACAAATCAACCAAACCGGGAGTTACTAAAGCGCCCATTATGTCATCACAAATATTTTTTAAGATTATTTTGTACGAAATCATTGTCGGTTGCAGCTCCCATTTACATAAACAACATTTCTAAATATTCCTCACAAATTCGTATACGAACGTTTCACTGGAAAAATCCAAGCCATAAACCGACATTTCATGACACATGTATTACATCACTGATCAACTACACCTACTGACTTACTCAAGCTCAATTTTCTTTATTATATGCACTTGTTTAGAATTTAAATTCAACAATAAGTCAATACTTTAACTATTTTCACATGTACACACATTATTCAAGATATTTAGAGGTCTTTAAGATTAGGTAAGATGTCAAATTACCTATACATTTACAGTTTACCATCGATTTTCTCATTATAGAAACATCAACTAAAAAGATACGAGTACTTCGTAAAATTTTATACCGCATTTTTTATTCAAATTTCGTAGAGTATCGTGACTTTGTGAGACCTCTCACGTCTTTTTAAAATTTTCATTTTTTTTCTTAATTTACTAGTTAGTGTTACTTCATCTGGCGCGCCAATTTAAAATCGTCTTACAAGTTACCTATTCCATATTATTTCAAAGTAGCACATGTTCAATTTAAACACGTCATAATTAAGACCGTCGTATACACATAACGCATCATAAATGAGATAATGCTTTGTTAAATTTGAAAGCGGGCCTGGCCAAGCCCGAGGTGGGAGAGTTGTCCGAGATAAAGTCCTATGGAACCAACCTTTCCTAAAACCAATTGGCAATAGGTGGGAGGCCCATAGTCTTTATATGGTACACAACTCTTTAGTAAACCACCGATGTGGGACTTCACATGTGGAGTCTTATATTCTCACACACCCCCGCACATGTGAAGCCCATTTGAATGACACGGTTAGCACGCTGGAGTGGGGACAAATGAGGGTCTTATTGACGACGCCCGAAGGGACTTATTGAGAATGCCCAAGAAAGGTCTTATTGGCACTGCCTTGAACGAAAGGCCCACTACCAGCGGCACCGGAAGCTCAGTTTGATTTATGGGAACCCAGGATATAACCATGGGCTCTGATACCATGTTAAATTTGAAAGCGGGCCTGGCCAAGCCCGAGGTGAGAGAGTTGTCCGAGATAAAGTCCTATGGAACCAACCTTTCCTAAAACCAATTGGCAATAGGTGGGAGGCCCATAATCTTTATATGGTATACAACTTTTTAATACACCACCGATGTGGGACTTCACATGTGGAGTCTTATATTCTCACAATCTCCAATCATTCTTTAATTCAAACCCCTTAGGTGGATATAATCCCACGCCTAAAACCACCAATAGATAAGGACTCGAAACCGAACTTGAATCAGTAATATATAGAGTTCACACACAGTTGCAAGAAAGTTTATTTGTTTTATTGCATTCGACGCAATGAGGAGCTGATTTCGTACCTCAGCATGGACACAATTGACAGTAGGTTACTCGTCGTCATTGAGAATCATTTTTTTGAACCCTTGGCGTGCACCAAAATTCGTATCGGTCTCTTAAATAATGGACTGTAGACCTTTGCCAAATCACATTTGTCATGACGAATAGGTATGCACCCAAAAATGTCATGTACATCTATCTTTCATCAATGAAATGCAAATGTCGCGGTAATTGTATCATGTTGAATCCTGCTATCCATTTACCAAACTTGTGATCACTTGCATCTCCATTTTGTTGCTTGAAATGATAGTTTTTGTTATCTTATTTTATACTCCCTATGTCCCAATCATTTGTTTATCTATTCTATTTAGGGCTGCATTACCTTTCTATTTTAAGAATACATTGAATGAGTAATTTTGACTTCTTATTCATTATCGTTCATTTGTTATCTGATGATTGATCCTCAACTCCGTCCTTGGTTTTTGTGACAAAATCAAAGATAAGCAAATAACCAGAACGAAGGGAGTAATAAACTTTCATCTTATTTTGAAATTCTCATAAAAATAGTATAATTTAAATAACTAAAATTATTGAATTGAGGCGTACCATTTCGCAGTCAAAATTAAATGTATAATCACTTACGAACTTTCTAACTAATAGATAATTTAAGTAAGTATCGAACCCACAGAAACCAACGTATTATCTCAGACCATTTATCCAAATACAAATATATAAAATAGGGAGTAATTATAATAATAAACTAAAACTAAGTAAAATAATAAACAAACAAACATATAAATAAAAATAGTTGAGACATGTTAAACCTCGTGAAAACACGCAAGTTTAATCCTAATCAAATATATTAACTCAACCATGTAAGCACGAATTAAACTAATATATTTGATCGCATTAAGAACACCAATTAATTGAACCTTACTGAACCAGAAAGTTGCTACTCAATTAAAATTATTATTAATCCAACTTACGAGACATGTAAATAATTTAGGTAATCAATCCAAATTAACAAACATGATTTCGAAAGTTAAATTGTGAGTTTTGCACAAAAAACCAAAAACTAATTAATGATTTAACCTCAAATAATTCAAATCTCCAAACTCATTACAAATTAAGTACATTAGAGCACCCACATTGGTGTCCAAACATGCTTGTATTAACAAAGTTTATTAACAAATAACCTACTGTCAATTGTGTCCATGCTCAGGTACGAAATCGGCTCCTCATTGCGTCGAATGCAATAAAACAAATAAACTTTGTTGCAACTGTGTGTGGACTCTATATATTAAAGATTCAACAAGTTCGGTTTCGAGTCCTTATCTATTGGTGGTTTTAGCCGTGGGATTATACCCAAGGTTTGAGTTAAAGAATGATTGGAGATCATTATTCAATTTTATCTATTGGTGGTTTTAGCTGTGGGATTATACACACAATTGAAACAAAGTTTATTTGTTGATGATTAATTTTGTTGACAAGGAAATAATTTTCTCCGTTCCATTCATTAGTATACATTTGCTTTATGCATATATATCAATGCATGTTTTCTTTCGTTCATATCTTCAGTTACATATTACTTAAAATTATAAAAATTTGATATTAATAATGTACTCAGTAAGACGATTTCAACAAGATCTCACATGACTATATATTACG
>JAUEKU010183166.1:0-10197 GCA_032274805.1 Gypsophila paniculata | reverse complement strand
GACCTTGATATATACCGAATATAATGTATTCAGGGGATATATACATCATATATATACTCCGATATATCAAAATAGATAAATTCAGAAACGAATCATTATATATATATTTCATCGTAAGAACTTTAAAATTATATATACTCGTTACTTCATTTTCTTCTAAGAGAGGTTTTTGTAAACGATGGAAGAATGTATTTAACGAAGGTTATAAACAGCATTCAAATTCATTGCATCGTTATTGCAAAATACATACAAACCATAGTGCATCGTTATTGCAAAATACATACAAACCATAGTGGATTTGTGTTGTAATTTTAATTTTTAAGCCTGTCCCGAAGAAGTCTATTGGTATTGAATTTGCACCAACGGCCTGTTATGTTTCGGTCAAGCCATCTGTACGACCATATAGATGAAGCTCTTCGTTTTGAGCTACGTACTTCTTTTGTACTTAATTTTGATAAGTTAAGTGTAACTCTTCCTAATTCAATTCTGTTTTTAAGTAAAGGCCAAAAGGTTATAGTCAAATTATTCAGTAAATGATTCATTTGCGACGGAGTATATTAATTATTATTAGAGTAATAAAGAAATTAAAATCTCCATGATGTGAACATTGATTCTTGAGATATTAGACTAATAAGCTACCGTCAATTTTGGTTCGTTTGTCAAAAATCAAATTAAATTGAACTGATATTGCTATTCTTTAGCTAATTTATACTTCCTCCGTTTCAATTTATACGTTTCGAGAAACATGTGAGGATAATTTTGATAAACGTATACAATTAGATGAAACGGAGTACGTATATATATGTGCAATAATAATGAAGAACAAATAGGCAAGACATTGATAAAAAAGAATGAGAACTACCTCCAATATTATTATTACTAAATTCATTCATTTACACAGCATTCCTTAACATCAAATCACTCACTTCACCAATAATCTCTATAACAATATTAATAATAAGTAATCAAACACCACCAACCAAAATATTCAAAAATAAAAAAACAATAAATAAATTTAATAGTGAAAACTTAACCAACTAAACAAAATTATTTAAACCAACAAAGCCGCCACAAATCCACCGACAAGAAGGGCCCCACCAAAAGCGGTCGAGGCAGCAGAGCTGGGAGTCTCATCAGATGGAGTATCCGCAGCCGGACCCATAGATGGGCCGAACGGGCCGGGCGGGGTGGCCATGGGTGACATGGGTGCTGGTACGGGTGCGGTTTCGGGTGTCGGTACTGAGGTTGGTGCGGGGGCAGGTGGGGTCATTGGGGCAGGGGTGGGTGCGGCGAGTGGGGCAGGAGTTGGAGCGGGCTTAACGGGTATGGGTGCGGGGGACGGTGCGGAGGTTGGGGGTTTGGTTGTGGGTGGAACAGGAGTCGCAGTTGGAGTTGGTGACGGTGCTTGAGCCATACACGTGGCGGCTAATAAAGCTAGAGTTAGGAACAGTGTAGTTTTGGTGTGAGCCATTTGTTGTTGTTTGTGGTTATATTCTTTTGTGTTTTGAAAGAGAGGAATTAGAAGTTGTTTTTGAGTTTTAGAGTTGTGAGTTTGAGTTTGTGAATGAGAGTGTTAAAGGAGGGGAGGGGGTGTATTTATATACAAGAGGAAATGAAAGAGGAGGAGAACATGGTGAGAGTTGTAACTTGTAAGCGTGTGGAGACTTAAGAAGGCGGTGTAATGAGTTGGAGTTTGGTGGGCTTTTCTGTTTTTTATTTAGTCGGGTGCCGATTCCTGACTTGTATTGCTAACCAATTTTTTTGCTATCGATTTTTCTTACGTGTGTTAATTAGATATACGTTAGATAATAAAAAACAAAACAAAATTTTGAGAGTAGTAAAGTTCAATGAATTTATTCACGGGGTATATATTAAAAATAATTTTTTTACTCTTTTTTTATATTTATGTAAATGTAAATTAAAATGCAAAGAAGTGTAAAAGTTAAGGCCTTTATTATTCACCCCTATAGTATCGTAATTTTGATTTTTTGGAAACAAATATTGTAATAAAAGAGTGCTTTGGGAAAATAAAATAATATTGGAAAGTGGCCAATATATTATTTTGGAATCAATTCAATAAGGTAACTCATATAGTCATATTCGATTCGGTAGGTTCATATATAATTATTAATATGGAAGATTGATTTTCGTATTTTCTTCCATCTGGTGTGAATATCTTAATTTAGAAGCGAGGAATGATCGACCAAATAAGAATTACATTGTACTCTCCCAAAATGAAAATTGTCACAAAGTATTTTACCTAGTAAAGCTTACATCTATAATTTGTTTTTGAGAGAATCATTAACATTGATTTTATTTGAGATTTAGTTCCAATATGTCAGTTTTTAAATCATTAACGTGTTTCAGTTTCGCACATATTAGAAAAATAATTCTGCTTTGATATACCGGCACAACATATTTTGCACTAGTTATATTAATTATTAAATTAGTCGTCAACTTGATGGCATAGCACAATACAATTGAACCGATTGTGTATACAACATGATAAATAATCTATTAACGGGAGAGTGACGCGTTAACATCACAAATCAAAAGTGTGAAACGTACAAAAAGTAGGACAGTAAAATGACCGAGTTGGATGATATAATTGCATGCCTAAAATAAACGTGTAGTGTAGAAATGTCCAGATTGAGGACTAAGATGACATGGGCAGTTCACCGGTTAGTTTCTCGACTCTTTTGAAAACTTCAAGTTGAACTTTAAGAATCATCCTCGCAAATTCGGGGCTAAGTTTAAGCATCGGTGCGATTTCGTCGTTTCTTCCACGCTACCGTGCCAAGTGTAAGTCTTTCTAAAACCGTATAATATTAGTGGTGAAATTTGTGCCATCATATCATATCTCGACGTAACCTTTCCAAAATAAATAAAATAGATACTTCGTACTAGTATTTCGTAATATGAACTACCTTCGTTTCAATTACTCTGTATTTGTTATCTATTATTCTATTCATTAAGAAAATAAATATTAAGAAAATGTAAGTAGATGTCTACATCCTATAATAAAAGTAAACAACTATTCTGTCATACGAAAGTCAATCTTGGTTATTGAATTGAATATATTTATGTGCAAAGTAAAAAATCAATCCACGAAATAAATGGACAAATTTTTTTAAACCAATCACTCTCTGCTAACTATCATATTCTTCTCATTTTCCTTCTTAGAAATCAAAATTTCAAATTCTTGATAGTAAATAATTTGAAGTACATGAATGATTATAATATGATGATAAAATATTTACATTTGTCATCAAACTGTTAGGAACACTCTGATTTGGAGAGAGTGTCATCAAGATGATTTACTTAACTTAAACCCTCACAAATGTATATATTTTGGTTTTGTGCTTAAATATATATTTTCCTTTAGTAATTTAGTTTTCTTTCATTTAACAGACAAGTTAAGATCATATATCCCATATTTGTGTCTCATCTTATGTCACGTTCATTGATTCTTTTAGCACCTTATATTTTATTATGTCATAAAATATTCTTAAATTATTTTAAGTTGATGATAATGTATCAAAAAATTATATGAATATCATATAAGATGAGAGATAGAATGAGATAAAAGATCTGCATGTGTAAGAAACTATAATAATGCGACATCGTTTTCTACCCCATTTTGATTTTTTACTAAAATATGTAAAATACTTGGACTAACATTGGTTTACTTGAAAGGCACTACTGACTTTTATGGGAAAATTATTCTGAAATGGTGTTGGCATCACTCGTCATAATTAAAAGCTTTATGAGGTATTGAATATTGATATGAGTTATACAGCCGTACGACATTTCCCATTCTCCCCAAGTTTACAAATTACAACCAAATTATAATGCATAACACTGTGTCATATGCACTACTCACTTATTTCAGTTACGTATTAATTAATTTAATTCAATATAGAAATTACTTGAACAAATTCAACAGGTTATCGGTTTACCATATGCTTTATAATCCGCTTGAACGGATATAAAATTTTCGAGAATAAAATTAGAAATTTTATTAAAACCTTTTTAACTGAAAGCTACATGGATGGTCAAAATTTTCATGCTCAATAGTTATAAGATATTTGAGTTAATCTAGAAGTCTACTCCGTATATAAAAGAAGGAAGGTGACCGCGTAACAAACATAATTTTGGTAGATGATTCAGATACTTGGTCACCAAGTTGAATTATAAAACTTAGGGATGAAACTTGTAATATGCTGGAAAGCATTAGTTTTTTTATCCTTCCAATCATTTGCGCCCGGTTGTTAGTGTTTACATGCCAATTTGGAGTCTGTTCAGCGTTCACACGTCACTTGTATAGTTGTATTCCTTGGTTCAATTTCATTTTATCAAATGAATTTCATTCAAGTTTAATTATTATTCTAAATTCTAAATTCTAAATACGGACCAGTTTAGCTTTAGTAAATGCAAATGAACCATCAAGTACAAAATACAATGTCTCGCTTCATGTTACTTTCGCACTACGAAATTGCTATGAATATTTGGTTTTATACAAATACGGAGCATATATATAGCTCACGTAAGATTAACATTTTAAATAAGTAAGTAAACTACTCCATCGAGGTTTGGTACAAATTTTAAAACCCGTTTTTCTGTCTCAGTATGCAACAGTATAAGTTGATCCATGAAAAAGTAACGATCTAACATGCCCAAGTGGATACTGGATACACATTATGGGCCCACTGGAACTCCCATCTTCATAGCACATAAAATGCATTTAGGCCCAATAAACTCATTAGTACGGCCCAAAGAATCCTCCAAAGTGTATTGCACGTTTGGGTTGTGTATCCAGAATTAAAATAGGCAACACATTGAAGAGTGGGTGTCAATTTATTCCATTGTCCTCCAACTTATCAGCAGACTCCATATCGATAGATTGCTTCCGGCACTTGTATTTTTTTTTCCGTCGAAGCTTAACTAATCAAGACACTAGGACTTTGAGGACTGAATGTCATCATTGTTCATACGCCGTGTTTCATATTTCGTTTGATCCCACGAATTTACTGCGATTTCAAGCTTAGCTATAAGGTATTTCTTCGTTAAGTAATTAACTCGTACTTAATACTCTTACCCTATTTGAATTCAATATTTCCATTTCTTACCTTGTTTTTCATCCCACGCATACGATTGTAGGCTATATGCAACTCTCAACATCTGTATTTGCTAATTCATTTCCTCGAACAATTGATGGATTAACCTTGTTTCGATAACTGCATACTAACCACCCAAATAATGTGTTTTCGATAAGCGAAACATTAGGACTATTAGAGTACATTGAGGTTCGAATACACTCTTTATACCGATGGTGTGTCATCTATTTGCACTTTGAAATACATTAGTCCGTTTTATTTGTAATAAGTTTACATTAATAAATTAATAAAGAGTACTCCGTATTTGATAACACAATTAAGTGAGACGAAATAAGCTAATAAAAATAAGGAATAATTGTTACTTACTACCTATTATGTGTAACTTTTTACAAATAACTACCGTATATAATTTTTTTCAAAAATTACTTATGATACTTTTTTTACAAATTAGTACAAAAAATGTAAATCCGGTCACTCATTTCATTTATTTCGAGCCATTTTTATTTTGGCTTAGGTCTTTGTTGTAATGTTTTGAGCATTTTAACAACTAATAAAATGAATATGCTGTTCCAAAAGAATCACTCAAAAAAGTGATCAAAATCACACTTTTGGTATCAATTTGTTAAAAAAAATAAATTAATAGGTAATAATTTTCGAAAAAAATATATAAAGTAATAATTTATTAAAAATTACACATAATAAATGGTACGTATGAAATAAGCCTAAAAATAAAAGGGTCAACTCCAGAAATCGTAGGACATGGGGTCTCGTCTTGAAAAATAAAAAGAAGAGGAATCAAAATTTGAAAAGAAATGGCTTCATCACAAAGAAACTCCCCAAATTTGATTTGAGATCAACTCACTCCCATCAATCAAATTCATCCAAATCTCTCTCATTCTCACACCTGACCTCACATGGCCGACCACGCCTCTACCCCCGCCGCCACAAGCACCGCCACCGCGGCCGCCGACGCGGTGGACTCGGTCCCACTTGATGAGGTCGCTCTCCACCACACCACCACCACCACCACCACAACCGCCGACCTCGAGAATCCCGCGCCACCGGAGAACCCCGCCGCAATGAAAGCACAGAAATCGGTGCGGTGGAGCGAGCAGTTAGTCTCTCAATCCACCGATCACCCCCGATCTAACGCAGACGACCCCGACGCCGATAACAATAACGACAATAATAATAATCCCTACGTGTCTCGTTCGTCTGCTCCCCCCTCTCTGTCGCCGTCTCCCTCTATGAAAGGTGGTTGTTGTTGTTCTGGTCGTCTGATGACTGAATTTTGTTGAGATGATCATGTTGATGTTTGATTGTTTTGTTTTGTTATGTGCAGAGAAGATGGAGACGATGAAGAATGTGTTGGGGAGATGGGGGAGGAATGTTAAGGACGCTGCTAAAAAAGCCGAGGATCTCGCCGGCAATACCTGGCAACATTGTATTCTCTCCTTTTCTCTTTCTCCTTTTTTTTTTATTCTTGTTGATTCATTATTTTCGGTTTGGTTTGGTTTTAGTTGTTGAATTACGGCCCTCTTATAATTTTGAGTTGTGAGATTGTGTGACGATGAATGAGAACGTATTAAATAAATAGGCTGTTAGTTCCTGTTATTCGAGGCTTATTGTTAGTTATTAGGTGGTTAGAGTTCTGAGTAGTGTTTTGGAGAAGCATATTACAATTTGGTTGGATGCTGTGAAATTTGAGCCTTTTGATGTTGTCATTTCATCATCATCATCAGTCGTTTGTTGTTGTGTTGTTTGTATTAGTAAGAATTGTCGACATTTCAAAATTCGATAGCTTATGGTAATTCCGTAGATGGATGGATTATATAGTTTTTGTTGAAGAGAGGATCGGCCATATGAATGTCATACGTGAGTATCCAACATGGATAAGAGAGGGGGGAGTTAATCACTTTGTGGGCGAGGCTTAAGCCCATGTTATGGATGTCACAGTTACGTGTTACTTCCGTATTACGTTTGTAATGCATAAGCGATTAGGGGAGAGGGATGTCTTTATGTATATACTCATAGACAAGAAGTTGAAAACTGGTTGTCAATGCACAGTCAATAGTACTAGGCAGCAATTGATCGATTCGCTATTTAACAATCTACAAAACCTAACATCAGTCACCAGAAGACATTAGCATCGCATTTGTTTTCCAATTACTCCCAAAATTCCACTGGTGGAAAACTGGAAGTTCTCCACGAACATATCATGGGCTTCAAATGCCGCAACAGCGCAACTCATTGATGCTGGTTCAACTTAGTTTTGCTACTGAAACTTCTTCGTTTTACTATTGTTACTTCTTCGTGTAGTTAAGGGGATGGTTTCAGACGAAGCCTTTGCATCTGACTTCGTGTTATGCCCATTAACGGAAATATTAAGCTCTACATATGTGACACAAAAGGATTTTCACACCCTTCTAGCAGTATTTCATACGAGTGTAATTAGCGGAGTATATTCTAACTCTTTACTCTCTGTTTCTGTATCGAATCTTCTTGTTTGTCGTGCGTTCCTCTGACTTCTTTCCGTGTTTGTATGTTAAGTGAAAACAAGTCCCAGTTTTACTGAAGCTGCTTTGGGAAGATTAGTCCATAGCACTAAAGTTGTCGCTGAAGGAGGCTATGAGAAAATTTTCCGCCAAACGTTTGACACAGTCTCTGAAGAGCTGCTCCAGGAATCATATGCATGCTACTTATCCACGTCAGCTGGTCCGGTGATGGGAACATTGTACGTGTCGACTGCCAAGCTTGCCTTTTGCAGTGATAATCCTCTACCTTACAAAAATGGCGACCAAACCGATTGGAGTTACTATAAGGTGAGATCCAAATTCTATGTTAAATCTTAGAGGCGTCCCACCACCCAAAAGAAAGTGATGCTTACATTCTTCCATCTTCCATGGAATGGAATGTGTAAGCAATTGCAAAGGTTGCTAATTCAGTGATTCTTGTTCCACGATTCTGTTATTGGCAATCCCAGATGGATTTTAGGTCTCTTTGTTTTGCTTGATGTTTGTTATGAAGTAATATGTTAATTTTTATGGAAATGTTTGTGTCACGGGGCCACCTTCTTGTGCAAGAGTTTTTCAATTTATGCGGTAGGAGTACCTTTCAGACGAGAGTTCTTTTGATACATGTAGAGAATCATTATATGTTAGATAAGTACTCCATAATTGGGAAGATATTGTTTCATCAGTAAGTGCAAGCAAGCTAGTTTATAAGAATTGAAGGTTGAGTGGGTTGCTGATTAGATTAAGATTATACTTACCGGTGACATCTTTCAACCTTGGCTCACCATTTAATTTATTTTTTCTTCACGTGGACTACCCAAACTTGAAACTCTCTTTAGTCTATCGGCGACTCAACTAGTCAATTGAGTTAGCTTTTGGGTCTTGATATGTCTTACTTTAGATTAGTGCATTCCCTATGGAACGTTTCTTACATAGCTGTTAATGTAAGGCTACTTGACATGACTATAACAGATGTCCATTGTATTAATCCTTGTATAGTCAAACTAAGAAGGTTAGTTTAGCAATGGAAGAACACACACCCTACTCTTTTACTGACAAGGGACTGAATATCTATTTTTCTACAAAATCTTTACTATTTGATTAGTTTTTTTATACCTATTTTGGTCCATAAGGTGATGTTACCGGTAATTTTGAAAGATCCAAAGGTTGTTATAGATTTGTGGTTTATACCAGTTGTGTCCGTATGGTGATGTTAAAACTTCAAATTTTGAAAGATCCAAAGGTTGTTATAGATTTTTGGTTTATCCGCAGTGGCCTCTTAGGCCGAACATTCGATATTCTTTGGCTTTAGAATATGGTGGAATAAGGGAAGATGTGTCACCAAACTGTGTCTACTCCTTATGCTGTGGCAGTGATCGCCTGATGATTTTCATTATGGCTCATATGAATACCAATCTGTTGCTTTGTTCCTGCTGTGTGTCATCTGTTATTTTTTTATTTTTTTTCTTTTCCTCTTTCCCAGGGTTGTTCAGCTCATATGATTTTCCTCTTTTCTTCTTTTCGTCTTTGGAGAACTTCTTCCAGCTATTTTGCAAAACTAGTGCTTTGTTTCTCTCTTTGTGAAGCTTATTCTCCATTGACTGGAGAGTGAGTAGTTGAACTTTCATACAATGTTGCTTCTTTTGTACCGAGTGCTTCATATCCACAACGTTGAAGAGGGACCATAGAGCTTTGTTGACATAATACATTTTTATACGTGAACTATATGTGTGATTCTCAGTTCTCACCAGTTTGTTTGGGTAGATATGGGTTGTGTATGCCTATTTTTTAGGTTGTTTTTCGTCACTTTAACTTGATTTTTTTGTTGGTCTGATACACGACTAACCTTTCGTAATCCTTTTAGTCCTCTACTGTCATCTTCTTTTGATACCTAAGTTGTAACTACGGCTGAATGGGCTGAGATTAAGAAGTGTCTGTTTCTCATGTGTTAAACAGGTAGTCATCCCATTGCATCAACTCAAAGCTATCAATCCTTCTTCAAGCCGAGTCAATCCAGCTGAGAAATACATCCAGATTATATCAGTTGACAACCATGAATTTTGGTACATGGGCTTCTTGAATTATGAAAATGCTGTGAGCATCCTCCAAGCTGCTCTAGAATCTGGGAACTCACAAGCTGTATGAAACTAGCTTGTGGTGGCGAACCTTCCTTGAAATTTAAGACACTTCCTACTCCGTACTTGGTTTGTTGCTAGGAAGTCGTGCTCTATGTTCCTGCCGGAGCTTCTAATGTTTTGTCCACATTATAATCTGATACTCCCCACCAATTTTTTAGACATTTCATGAGTTGACGGTGCTATGTTTAATTAAATAGCCTAAAGCATTCTTTTGGAGTAATCAAAGATATTTATTAGTTATACTAGCACCCACCATCACAGGGATGGTTGTAATTTTGCAGTGGACAACTTACCTGGTTAATTTTGAGCAGCTCTCAGCCTGAGAGTTTTGGATCAGCATACTTCTGCAGAATTTTGGACGACTACTCTGATCTTGCTGGTAACATTTTAGTGTTCTTATCTTAAATTCTTTTTCATGTTTTTCGTATA
>JAUEKU010183146.1:0-10197 GCA_032274805.1 Gypsophila paniculata | reverse complement strand
AATGGAGAAGATCCAAATGCAATTTTAACACCCTTGAATCTTCCTCATTTCTACGTATTTGCCATCGGATTAGAAATAGACCATCCATTTCTTGGAGAGATCCGATTTGGATAATTTTTACAAACATTCTATATTTTTATTTAAAATTGAAGCATTTATTTTTTTTAAAGTTATATGACAAATCTAAGCGTTGATATAATATTTTTGTCCTCAATATTAGCGTATGGTAATTTGCGGAAATGCATTGCAATCGTTTATCATAGAAAAAATGACTAAGATGATGAGATAAATTGCTGGTTAATTGATTTCTGGCACTGTTACATGTTATATATTTATGGTCGTGATAATATATGATGTAATTGATTTTAGGGAATACGAGTATCGGAGTATACGACGCTATAAAATATGCATAATGTTCAGAATATAGAGTGTCTATATGAGAAGGAAATGTATGGTCCCAAGAATATAGAGCTCGATGTATCCATGGCTGCGAAACTACCGGGTTTAAGTATATGCAAGGTCTCGAGAAGACAGAGGTTTAATGTGCGAGGTATGCATATAGTCTCAGGAATACGGGGATTTAATTTATGTATGATCACGAGAATACAAATTTTCAATGTATGAATGATCCTAAAAATATATAAGGTTCGAACTACTAAATAATTTGATATAAAAATCAATTTCCTAATTCAGTTAAAAACAAAAAAGAAACGAAAGTGTGGTTCAATTAGGAGTGTTCTCCAGTCCAAGACCAGACCGGAATCACAAAATTTAATGGACCGAAGACCGGACCGGAATATAAAATTTCGGTCTGGAACCAGACCGGAAAATTTCGGTCCAAGACAGGTCCGGACCGGTTGGACCGGAATTTGTCCTTACTTGAATATTTGCCTTATCTTTTTAATGCACGTCTAATTCCGGTCCAATCCGGTCCGGACCGAAAAAATCTAGGTCCGGACCGGAACCAGAATCCCAAAAATCCTTGGACTGAGGACCGGACCGTAATTTTGATTCCGGCTCCGTTCCGGTCCAAAATTCCGGTCCGACTGGAAAATGAACACCCCTAGGTTCAATGACTAATTTTAATCAAGGTATAAGAATAACCATTTTCTAATTAACTACTCTTTTTTCAACATACTTAAAGACTAATAATTTTCTCATAGGTCAATATCTATTCAACAATTTTTTTATAATATTATCAGTGATAGTGCGGAGAAATTAAATTGTAATGTCCGATGGAAAACACATCTTAGATAAACAACTAATATAATAGAAAAATCAAGTAAGAAATTTAAAATCAAAAATTTGTCAAAAAGAATTCCACCTTTGTATTGTTTTCTAAAAAATAATTTTAACTTTTACCATGTCTTTTCATAATGTTCTCTTATTTTTGTGAATGAATAAAAATATTGTGAATAGTTTTTTGTGAAAAAAGATGATTACAATTAGAAAGTAAACACTCATAAGAAAGTAGTTACATGGATTGAGTTTTTTGTTTTGCTTGAAAAGCCATAAATCGTAAGACGATCTAATAGAAAACCTATTGTTAAAAGAATATAATTAAAATGTAAACGCTCTATTTATAGTTAGGAAAAAAAATTAGGAACATAAAACATCGATAAGACTCTACGATTGCCACTATTGTCCTTTGTCCGTGAATGATTCACTCTCGATCCTATAAGATGAACGATCCGAATGAATTTATACAAAGTTGAGGGCAACGCGCGTTCCAACAACTAGTAGTAACAAAAATGATGGTTTTTTAAATTTTAACCCTTTTTTTCAGCTTTCCTTCTTGTGACCCTATATATATTTATCCCCATCACCACCATTAAGTCACATTGTGGTTTGATCTGTTCAACTCTTTTTCGTTTTGGATTGGCCTGAAATCCAAATGTGACGACTAAAATTAATCATCATCGTAGTTTAGATAGTCGGAAATGTTAAATTAACTCCATAAACTTCAAAAGGTAACCATATAATCCAACAATCATGTCATTTAACTACACAACAAAATCATAATAACCTTTGGTCCTGAAAGGATCATGAACATGAACGTCTGAGCACTTTACATGAACAAGTCTAGTAACCAAACAATGAAACCAAATACAACAATTAACAAAGTAGGGAACATAAATGGTCAACTAGCAAGTGACTATGTCTATTGATAACCATATTGTCCATATATAAACATTTTCTATGCATTATATTTTTTTTTAATACTCCCTCCATTTTTAAATGTAGGTCATTTTAGCTATTTTATTTTTTTTTGCATTATATATGTCGTTTGTTTTATTCATTGTGCATCTCCTCATTTTTCTAGGATAATTAATTACTCCATTACTAATTTTATTCAAATTTTGATTTTAAAATTTTTTCTAATACTACTTGAAAAGATAAAACTCAATAATGGAACCAATAAAATGAATATGGCAGTTATTACTTGTACTAATTAATGATCGTGGATTCTATTTTCAAGGAGGGAAGCTGCTTTTACCCATAGTTCAATAATTTTCTTAATAAGTGTGTAAAAACCTTAAACGACCTACATCTAAAAATGGGGGGAGTGGAACATAATTTTAATTTCCTCTATTGGAGTCACTTTGTCTAGATCCATTAAATAATTGTTAGTTTCTACGTTTAATAAAATATTGTCTTATAATTCCTAAATCTCAGATGTATGTACATTTAATGCAAACGTATTAAATCAATAAATAGAGTGAAATAAAATGATCTTCTATAATTCACTGTATAAGACTGTTATTTTTGAGCTTAGACCAACTCTTTTGGACATTTAATTAGAATTAACTAAACTGATGTGAAATAAGAATAAAATTATATCATAAATAGTTTAACTAAATTGAATTAAACTTATCCGAATTTAATTAAATTTAAGAATAATAAAGAGCCTTAATGTTGTCTTGGTTGCCTTTGATTTGTAGGGTCACCCACCACACTAAATGAACCAATACGACCTCCCAACTCTTGAAGTATCCCTTAAAATTAAAGGGATACTTTTAGACAAATGGCCAAATAAACTGAATACTCAACATGCCAAACTTTGTGGGCCGTGGGTAGTCCACCCACCACCCTACATGCTTCCATCAATCTTTAATTTGGCCCAATTATGTCTCTAAATTAAATTTGTTAGTTCTAATTCTAATAATTACTAAACTACTTACTTATCTTTTAATTTTTGTGAGAAGGTGTATCTAGACATTAGAGAATATGGTGATGTTCTTGTGTTTATTAGAGCAAACAATGGGACTACGATGTCTTAACAGTTTCATGTTTAGGATAGTTATGTCATTATGTAGTAGTCGGCAGGTTTGTTTAAGGATAGATTAGTGTCAAATCCGTGAAATTTTTAGTATTTAAGGAAAAAAAGAGGGGGCCCAAGGCTTGAATTAAGTGACCTCAGCTCTAAAATGAAACTAGTTGCCTATCACCAAACTATATAATTTTGTACTAATGCAAAGTTTAAATATAAGTTCAAGGGAGGTCGGGCTGGGGCTTGACCCTTCTATATAAGATTCACCGTTGGGTATTTTGATAATATTTTGCTTATAAACAGGACGAAATAATTATAGGGTATTTAGTACTTCGTAATAGTTGTTTTGAGTTACTTCATCTATATCCCGTTTATATTAATTTGCTTCTTTTCTCTTTCTACGGAGTATATTATCGCAAATTAATTGTCGTTTCTAAATTTAGTAAGGAAAAATAGTTAATATTCATAAATACACCTAACTAAATACGGGATCTTATTTTTGGGAAATGTCCCATATGCTCTCGACTCTCGACACAAGTATTAATAAGGAAACAGGTGAGTGCACAACTATTTCATATTGATTATTAGTCACGCAAAACATGATCAAAATTGAAATGAAACAATTCCATTAGTAGATAAAATATAAAATATAATATAATCATATACGACATTTCTTAAGAATAATAAGGGAAGTAACTACTACTCTCACCCTCCCAATTACATTTATTTTCCTTTGTAGTATGGCAATGGCCGTGTAATCGTCCACGTTGACAAAAACTGAACTAAGGACAATTCAAATGACTTAATAAAACATGCATTATATAGTCCTTGAATTGCACATATCTCATGATTGAATAAGTCATGTGTCCTTCAAAAGACTTAGCTTACATAATTTGGAAACTCCTAGAGAGTTCATATACTTAACATTATTATTTGTTATTGCATTAATAAAGTCTTGTCTATGTGAGACACTTCAAAAGTTAGTTTTAATGTAATCGATATATTCAACTTTAAAGTTAATGAGGCATGATCAACTTTATTGAACCGTCTTTTTAATGTTAGAAGATAGTTAAAGAAAAAAATAATATCGTTCACATATTCACATTGCATCGTGCAGAACCTTTTTCTAAAAAACTTAAAAACTTAAATATTGCCCTAACATTTGTCCACATCTACCTAGATTTCAGCACCTAATAATTTGTAAAAGAAAGTGATTAGTCAATCACAAAAACAGAAACAAATGAAAGGATGTACACATACAAGATATAAGGGGGCCTTGTTTGGTTGGATATGGTCTGTCCTTTATTATTCCCTTTTCAATAAGTTTTGTGTGCAACGATCATATGCGTACAATAATCACTTCGTGATAAGAAGTGTTCATTTTAAGGTTTAATGTGACCACTTTTAACTCTTAAAATGACCACTTCAGACCTCTAAAACTTATCACTTTAAACCGTAACTAGTCACTTTAAACATTAAAACGGTCACGTTTTAGTCACAAAGAGGTCGTATATGTGTAAGAATATCTGACATTGACATTATTTGTGTTCTCCTTTAATTTAATTTGTTCAATTCTTACTCATACACCAAGCATTATATAATCCTCTTCCTACATTATTCCCTCTTCTATACCGGCCACCTTCGTCTCGATAATTTATTATCTATTCGTTTTGAACAAATATAAAAAAAATACAAGTGGAAGTCTAATGAAATAATAAAATATGATATTTATTTCATCTACTTGCGTGTGCACACAACCTTTTACATTACATATACAGAGTAAAAAATTATCAAAACATAAATAGATACGGAGTAATATTTTACTAATACACCAAAATGAAAGTAGATAACAAATAACGGAGTTCTTTTAGATTAAGGCAAATTAAAAAATTTTCAAAAATTCTAATTAAAAATCGGAAAAAATTTAAATTTCAGGGGGGCGGCCGCCCCTGCTAGCCCCACTCGCTCCACCACTGGGGCTGACACAAATGCTGTGTCTTAGCAAATTTTATTCTTACAAATAATTATTTTAAACCATGTTTCCTATCAAGTACTACATTGGTTAGAAAAAAGTGGATTTGATGGTATCAAAGTATGAAATAACAAGATTGGTATATTATTCTCCAACGATTTTATTCATTTTGGTCATGCTTTTTCGAATTGAAATAAAATTGATTCGAGTTGAATAAATTGAAACAACAGCAGCAATAACGATAACAATATAACTAATGAAGTTGAGCTAAACTAGTACTTTGTATTTAAACTGAAAAGAACATTGCTTAATTAATTAGTGTTATTTTCCTAATCAAAATATTTTTTGTTCATTATCATTGCTTTAATATATATTATATGTATTTTGTATCTAAAATTATTTTATCCCCATATAAAATACCTTTTTTTTTACAAAATATCATATAGTTTACACAAAAGTCGTGTTTTTTAAAACGTATTTATTGAAGTTGGATTAAGTTGAACTGGACTGAACAAAAACTAAAGGCAAAATTAAATCATACTGAAAAAGTTGAACTAAATAAAATGAAATTAAGTCGAGAAAAATAGAACGGACGTGATTCACTAGTGTTTACTTGAAAAATGGCATGTACTCCCTCCATTCATATCCAAGTGTCTCATTTTACTTTTTGGCACTATTCATTAAGCTAGACAATTTTCAAAATTTCTTGCAATATATAAGTACAAATATAGTCATACGTGATCCTGTTTAATTCGTATATATGAGTACAACACGAATATCAAATTTGTATAATTTTTTATAATGTATAACTCTAGATATTAACGTTATAAAATGTGTCTCGACAAGTGTGAAAAAAGTAAATGGGTCTCTTGGATATGAATAGGGAGTACCTCACTTTTGTTTTGGCGTAAAATTTTATGTCAAATCACATTAATGAACGGTACAAGATGAAAAAAGTACTCTTTATTTCAAGGCTTTAAAAAAGGAAAAAGTCTTAAAAAAAGACCGTCTAATATTTTTTTATTAGACCGTCTTAAAAAAAAGTCTTAAAAAAAGCCTTTAAAAGGAAAAAGTCTTAAAAAAAGACCATCTTAAAAAAAAGTCTTAAAAAAAGTCTTAATGAATGGGTTTTTTTATGCATAAAATGTAATCACATTTAATTTGATCGTGATCATAATTGAGTATAATGTGACTATAATTGAGAGATATAAAAATGATCACATTTTAGTTAATAATGCTCACGATCAGTTTAAATGTGGTCACATTTTACACATTAGTAAACTCGTCTTTCACTTTATTAGTGATAGACCGTGTTTTATAAGATTAACTCTTGGGGTTAGTATATATTGCTAATTTTCACTGTCTATGATTGTTACGAATTTTTATTCTAAAATATTAAAGTATAAGAACAATTATTACGTCTCAGCCATCACCTTAAGGTTTTGGTTGAGTTGATCTTCCAATATGGTGTCAGAGTCTCATGCGTACCTGAGGTCTCAAATTCGATTCCAGGGAACATCCTTGGAAGCCCTCTTTGCCACACAGTAGACAAAGTCTCTTGTCTAGCTATGTTTGACGCCTACGAGCCTCCGTGAGCATTTATCCAGGCGACGACGTTAACGAATTGTGAAAAATTAATTCTAGTTACGTAAAAGACGATTTTTCACATGATTTACACCTTAACTTTAATCTCATAATGGATTTATGCCTCAATTTCTTACACTTGTTGCTTGTAATTATAACTGACTAGCTTAAGTTATCATCATTATTACTTTGTTAAGTACTTCATCTTAGATATTTAGTGAAATTCATATAAAAATTAACTAATAATACTAGGATTTTTCTAAAGTGTACCCATTGTTTCTAAAATATATAAATTATTAAGAAAGAATCTCATGAAAAATAGAAATATTTGATTTATTTTGTAATTTCAAGTGAAAGATTCTTTCCTCTTATGTGTAATTTAGAATCATTATCATGTGTTTAGTGGGCAGACGATAGAAAATCCGATAAAACTAAGTTCGTTTTAGAATTTTGCCATAGAAATCTTATGAATAATTGTTACTTTTGTTGTTTCAGACATTTTTCCACCTTTTTGTTTTTGGAAATACATAACTAGATCATTTTCTTTAGACTATATACAAAATTGATCGATATTGATCAATGACTGGGAAGTAGGCTATTAAGACAAAATGATTCTTTTGAATGATAACTAAATCAAATTATATTCTTATGCCAAGAATACAATCTTTTTACTTCCATTTCCAAAATAAAAACATAAGCAAAAGACTACTGATTAAATCGAGAGAATATTATTCAATTTCATTTCATTTTATTGTGATTCAGTTTAGTAACTTTGTGAAATTCTCTTTATTTTAATTTGCTATATTTAATTTTGAAAACTTCTAGCAGAATCAAACAAGACTTTGTCGTTATAGTCTTGAATAGTTTCTAATAATCTCTAAACATGTAACCCAACACAAGAAGTATCTATGTCTAGTAAACCTTGGAAAATGACAAACGATTCATGTCCAAGGATTTCATATCCTAACTCCAGTACTTCAATGCTTACTATTTCTCGGAATAAGTCGTGTAAAAATCAGTGAAAGATCGTCTTACAATTTAAACTGTAAGATGAAAGATATTCGAGATTGAGAAGCATTTCTCAAACTGTATTTGTTTCAAATTATAAAACCTAGTTATTTTTATGGCAACAATGGAAACTCCGAATCTCTCATACCCTAATATAAAACTTGTAATAATGAAGACATATATTAAATATATAATATGGTCAAAGTGTAAAGAAAATGTATGATCTTACATAATTTATTGTGATTGACATATGATCGTCTTTTTTTAACTCTTTGAATTTCACATGAGGACAAGGAAAATTAAATAACAATTTCAATAATAAACAAGAAGTACGTAGGTGTATATATGGATAAACCAATGAACATATATAAGAACTTTGGATGTGTATCTATGTTGGGGAGAAATGTTGGTACAAATGGAACCTTAATAAGTTTAATTGGTACACTACATTATCATATGATATATGCATTGCTATAAATAGTGTAAATTCTTGTGCTTAAATTGCTAAATATAATAACATGACTCTATAACTGTATGAGACATTAATTATAAAATAATACTACTAATAAGTAATAATATAATCTAATAAATTTAATGTAATGAATACAAGTTGTTGCCGCTTAATCCAAATTGATTAACTATGCTTTGTCGTTGTTCTTGCTCATTAATTCCCCAATATGAACTTCCAACATCCTGAAAATGACATGTTTAAATTGAAAAATTAATTAGGTAAAATATGTTACAAATTAAATATATTGAGCTTTATAGTTAATTAATTGATTGATGTTACTTGTTTAAAGTACTTCCAAAATTGATTTTTGGCTTTTGTGAAGTGTGTAAATTGAATGTTTTGGAGTATTATAATTTTATTTTCACATTGAACTATAAGTGAGTGATGTCGTAAACGAGTTTTGAAATCTGGTTATGAGTAATGGACAAAAACGTTTTAATTTTTAAGTGAGACATTATAACAAAAACTCATAAAAGAAAATAGTACACTTATGTCAAACTTACACAAGTTAATGATTTAAATTTTGGCATAATGGGAAATATTCTATCATGTGAAGTTGTGAAAGTTATTAACTATTTCAATTATTTTTGAATTTTTTTTCCTAATATGTAAAAATCTGAATGATCATTAATGTATATATGTCAGTTTGACACACGTTAAAAATCCCAACAAAATATTTTAATTTTTGTAAGCGACCAATATTTCCTCAAGTTCTTATTCTGTTCCACAAGGCAGACAATACAAAACTTTCTTTAACAACCAAATAACTCAGCAGGTGTGAGACCGTTTAACACTAATTTAGTGTAAGACCGCTCAATTATGAAATTCAAAATCTAATAAGATGAGTTTGTCTAGTACCTGAAAAGGGAAGAAATTTGGCTTATGCTCAAGTTGTGGCAAATTAGTAGAGGAATCAACATGAGGATGAATTGGTAAGGTTGAACTAATTAGTGTTGAGCTAGTAGCCGGGCTGGCTAAGCACGAATTTGTCGGGCCGAATGCCTGAGTCGGGGAAGTATTGCCGGACGTATTAGCACTGGTGGATTCGATTAATGGATTCATACCCTGAATTTCCAAGACGTATTAGCATCGTGTATAACTATGTACTGTGTTTTTTTTTTTTAATTATACTCGTATCAGAGTGTAAATTGTGAAAATGCGTTACCTGTAGACCGGTTCTGAATACAATCGGGTCGTGATCCATTAGGCCAAATGTGTAAACCATGGGATCCACTGAAGCAAGCTTCATAGACAAGAACTAGAAAAAAGGGAAACGAAATAAAATTAAACTAACGTTATTATATAGAACGAGTGTATAATTTAGAAAGTACGGAGTAACTTTTATTTAATTTTAAGTGGACAAATTATGTACTCCCTCTGTTTCAATCATTTATTTATCTTTTAATTTGGCACAAAAATTAAGAAAACTCCATAAGACATCTATACCTTTAAACTATTAATAACACTACAATTGAAGAAAGAATTATGTGAAAAGAAATTGAGATAAATTGGTCAATAATTAGTTAGATAAAAGCTAAAAAAGAAAATATAAACAAATAAATGATATATATTCTCTAAAATAAAATATGTAAACAGATAATTGAAACAAAATGAGTATTATTCAAGGGGTTTTTCTATCATGTGCCCAGTGGGCACATGATAGGATCTCAAAATAAAAATGATATCAAAGATTGTTGCATTGAAATTGAAAATATTCCACTTATTCATTATTTTTAGGAAGAATTTTTTTGATATAATTTCTATTTTGAGATTCTTATCATGTCCCTAGTGGACACATGATAAAAAAAACCCTAATTCAAGTAATAGTACAAAAATATAGTTATTTATAGT
>JAUEKU010183135.1:0-10197 GCA_032274805.1 Gypsophila paniculata | reverse complement strand
TGTAAAAAGTAATAGTCGCGTATTGACTGGGACGGAGAAAGTAATATTTTATTACTTAAACTAGTTGGAAGTAGTTTGGCCAAACTACGGATAAACATAGTCTTAATCAACGTTCTTGAGTTCGAGCTCTGGGAATGTAGCAGTGTTAGAATTCATGATGGAGAGCGCTTTATTGCCCTTTGTGGTCCAATCTAGCTAGCATCTGAACTAAAACGAGTGATATACACCAAAAAAAATTGCTTGTAATAAGATCATCCCCATTGAAAAATCAATGCCCTAGGACCAATATTGCATTTAACACTTTATTTCTCAAAATTATATCCATCCACCTACCCTCTCCAGTAAAAAAAAAAAGTATCCACCTAGATCAATAAGCCAATTTATTCATCCTTTTTTCTCATCCATCTTCTTTCTCCCTAGGATCAATTTATACCTTTTATTGCCCTAGGACCAATCTTAAGACCACCCTCTCTCCTTAATTATGTTTTAACTATCATAATTAAGTTGCCCGACCCCATCCACCTCTTCAATGGGGACGGTCTAAGAGGTGGTCAACTTGGGGGCTAGCTCAATTCCCCTCGTCGTTAGGGTGTACTATATTATTAGGAGTTAGTCTCCCTTAAAACGGCTTTCCGTTTTAAAGTTAAAATGGGTCAAATATTATCTCACTTGTGCGTATAAGACAAATCTTTTGCTTTATTCAATGCACTTATTTTTGTTTTATTCTAAATACTTGACTCGTTGTAAACTTAAGACGGATATATCCGTCTTAAGTAAGAATTTGTGTATTATTAGAAGGCTTGAGCTATTAGAGCTTGGTTCGGCCCGCCTCGAGTAAGGGTCATATTTCGGTTGAGCTTTCAACGGCCCAACCAAGTAGACCTTCATTTTCTTTCTCTTTTTTTTTTTTTTATAAAACATTTTATAGCTAACTGTTCGGATTGAGTTTTGGCCAACCTCGCTCGACTCGACTCTCTTTCCAAAAAGGTCTTGCCTAAATCATTCGCTATTTTAATTCACGCTAGATTTAAATTCGCGTTATTCATTCTCCCTGTACAAAGTGGTTTAATCATAGATTCATAGACAAACAATTAACTACGACATGAATCTATCGACAATGTATAAAAACAAAGTTCTATCGAACACAAACTGATTGCTAATTTTTTTTCTTTATTCATTCATATAAAACATTACATAACACACCTATCAAATGAATCAATGAATTTCCCTACTAACTAACTTAAACCACTTAAAAATTACAATAACAAAACACTAATTGATTAATTAAACGTGTAATTAACCCTAATCATTACACCAAAGTAGAGCATTTAGAAGTAGCAGGATCATAAAACGCAGGCAACAAATACTTCTTCCCATTCACACCATTGGCATTGTAGCTCGCACCGGTACTCGAATCGACTAACAAGTCGCCTGCGTACCCCGGGTACGCTCCCTTACCGTACACCCCTTGGCAGGCCGAGGAGACTTCGAGTGGAGCCTCTTTTGGGCCCTGGTAAAACCCGGTCCCAAAAGGGTTCGTCACTGTCCCGGCCAATAAACTGGCCAAGTTCATAACCATCCCGTCTAGGCCCACATCGCCATTGGGTGCAACCAATGGCGGGGATTGTGGGCCGTAGATGGGCTGGTGAAATGGCCAGGCGCATTGGCCGGGACATTGAGTTTCGGCATTGCCTACCCAAATGTAGGCAAATTTGTGTGGCCCCTTTCCGCTCGAGGAGTGGGTTCCACACCTACTTGAGCAAAACATTGGGGCCACCACATCTGACGCGGTCAGTACTATGTTGACCGCGTTTACTTTCTCGCCTTTTGAGGCGAGCTCAATTATTTGTTTGTCAGTAATTGATTTCCCTAGCGAATATGTCTCGTCAATCACTTGTTTACCTAATTTAAGTGACAATGTGGTGGGCCTCTTGTTGGCTAAGTGATAGTACTTTCCAATAGAGCTCCACCACGTGGCGACCGATGGTTGGCTGTTGGATTTTGATAATGACAACGATGTTATAAAATCGGATACTATACCCCGTTGGGTCGGGGTAAATTTCCCGTACCAAATCAAATTGACCGATATCCTACCGGATAAAAGCGGTCCCTTGTGGTATTGCAATAGACTCGAGGCGTCCTCGTCGACGGAAGTTGGATGTTGGTGACTATGCAAGTGGTTTCTTGCTCCTAGAGCAATGGGTATGAAAGAGCAAATAACCAACAAAATTGCAATAATATAATGTTTCGCCATTTTGAGTTTGTTTTTTTTTTAGTTAAAATATTTTGGTTGAAAACAATGTATTTTCTAATTTTAGTAAATGAGTTTTGAGTAGAGAAATATGAGAAGTGAATATTGGATGAGTGAAATGTGAAGTAGGAGTGTGAAGGGTATATATAGGGAGTGAAATGTACCTAAAAAATAAGGGAAGGTGCATAGAAGAAGACACAAAATAAGTGTGAGTGACCTTTAAAATTTAAGTTTAATTTAGTTTACTTTGTTCCAAAAAGGGTGGCTTGAATGAGAATACAAGAGTGGACAGCTTATTGTTTATTAGATCTAGTAGGGTATGGGCTGGCATATATGAAATCTCCTATGTACCCTTTTAAGAGGGCATTTTTAATTAAGCATTTTTTTAGATATTAGATTTTGTTAATTGATTAGTTATCGTTTTTTTTTTAAATGGAGGAGATCTTGACTTGACTACAAAGATTGGATAATGTTTAGTAGGATATATATTTCGTTAATTGGTTACCGTTCTTTTTGTTTATATTTTTGGGATGTATTTAGCTGATATAAGACGTTTTTATATTCGTTTCAATTTATATCTTTATTGGGATAGTGAAAAAGACCTATGCTCATGCAAGTATAACCTAATATTCTCACATACTTTTTGTCTTCTAATACATGGAGCTGTTTTAGTGGACGATGAAAATAAGAAAAAGAAAGGTTGATCAGAAGGAGACTATGAAGATCAGATTCAATTTATTTGGGTCAAGCCGAATACAATTGATGTCCACTTTCTAAACCACATCAACTCACTAGCTTTTTAAGTCATCTTAAACTACGGAGTAATATTTGAACACAGATCGAGTCGAGTCGAGTGGAATGATCACTCTATACCAAATCCAATTAAAAGCGTAGGTAGTGAAGGGGAGAGAACAGGCTGGAGGCAGAGAGGAGGAGGATAGAGGAGTATCCGAATATATTTGGAGAAGAGTGAACAGTCCAACTGGCAAAAGAGTGTGTATCTAGACTAATCTAGTCCAGCTGGCTTCACATTTAATGAAATAAAAATTTATATTTAAAACGGTTATATTCGTCTTAAATTTAAAAGAAATCAAGTGGTTAGAATAAAACATAATTAAAATGTGTAGGAAAAAAATAAAAGACACTTATATATATACAAGGAGAATGATATCTGACTCATTTTAAGCTTAAGATGGATTAATCAATCTTAAAAAAGATTTATTGTGAATTGAAAAGAGAAAAGGTAAGACAGACATATCTGTTTTAAGCGTAAAACGGATCAAATAGTTATAATAAAATGAAAATAAAATGTATAGGAAAACAAATGTTGTTGGATCAATAGAATGATAGCTGACTCGTTTTATCATTAAAAATATTGAATTAAAAAATGGATGACTCGAGTATTGTGTATTAATTATCCGAGTAATTTGGTGTAGTTTTTGTGTAATAGAATTGGGACCAACATCCACCATTCTTCTCAGTTTTGATCTCACTTCTTTCATTTCGTAATAAATGGAGAGAGCGTTTCTATTTTCTCGTTTTTCTAATATTAACTCGGATCCTATGTTTTAAAATAGTGTTGATAATGTTCCTCTTATTTTATTTAAGTGAGAAAATATAAAAATATTGTAAAAGTAGAGCAGATAAATAGTACTTGTTTCATTTTACCATGATCTTCTATTTGTATATTGTATTATAAAATTGGTTGAAATTTGACAAAAATTAAAATCAAAAGAAAATAATAAAATTTATATTTTAGCAAAGTGGAAAAATCATAGTGAAATGGAGGGGGTAAATAGGTTTAAATGAAGGTGAAAGATTTTAATATTCTTTGTTTCAGTTATTTGTTTACTTTATATTTTGGGACGGAACATAAATGCACCGTTTCTTTTTTTAACAAAAGTAAAATTTAATCCAAAATCAACTTTCTTAAAGTTGAGATGATTCATTGACATTATACAATACTAAATTCCTTCAAAATCATCGACCGTTTTGGATCAAATTATTTTATTATACAAAGAATAATGTCAATTTGTGTTCAATATCAATATAAAAAGCCAAAAAGGTAAACAAATGATTGAAACAAAATTAATATAATTTTTTCATTCATCCAAAACCTTCTTTCAAAATATTTTAAATTTAACTTAAAAGTAAAGAATTACTCCGTACGTCGTACTCCTTTTTATTTTCGTTCAAACAAAAAATATTAGAATATAAATTCGATCAATTAAGAAAAGTAGAAAACTGATGTCGTATAGCGACTCCTTATTTGGTGACTAAGGTGCTACTTTCTTCATTTCATTTAATCAAATACATTTTGACAGCGACTTTAAAAAATGTACCCAATTAAATGGAATGAGGTAGTACGAAGTATGAGATAAGAGGCGATTGAATTGAGCACACATGTGGTTCAACACATTCTCATTTAAGACGGATTATTTATCTTAAGATTAAAACGGGTCAAATAATATTTGAATAATATGATAAACATCTTGCTATAGAGTACTCCGTATTTCTTAAACATTTTATTTTTATCTTATTTAATATATTTGACAGTTTTAACCTTAAGACGAATATATCCTTTATAATTGTAACTAGTTGGTCATTGGTGGTTCAAAAGCATACGCAGCGCACTCCAACAGCTGGAACATAGTAAGCACGTGACAGCAAACACAGCTAAAAACGTCCTAAGCAAAGGCACCATGTCCTTTAATTTTGGGGATGATTTAGATTTTTTTGAACTTTATCCCTTTTTATTTCCTGGTGTTTATTAGCTGTATACACCCTTAATACGAGTATATATGTAGAGAGTATAGTGGAGTGGAGTAACTCTCACGCAAATCCCTACTGAAAAAAAAAAAGAGACGTTATGACTTAGCGGGTTTGTCCACCATTTCAAATATTAATTTTGCCTACCCACGAGAATTATGTTAAAGCCGGTGAACTTTATTTGTTTTTTCTTTACGTATAAAATTTGAAAGTTGAAATTAAAATATTACTCCGTATGCAATGTGAGTAATATTACTCCGTATGCGATGTGAGTAATATTATCGACAGTCTATTCAATCTTCTTTTTTTACAGTTTATTTCTTCTGGTGAAAAATTAAAAAAAAAATAAACTGTGAAAGAACGTATATAATCTCTATCTTTTTTAATTAGCTCCTTAGGCGTGCTAATTTCCTCACAAAAGTAGCCTAGTGGGGTTAATTGGAAAAATTGGAGGGAATATTTTGTTTAGATTGATGCAAAATGCAAGTCACAAAATATTTATTGATATGTGAGAAGAGAATGTTAGAAAAGATAATATCAATAACAATTGTAACATTTACCGTAAGATAATATCAATCATGCTAGGATTTTTTTAGAGTTTATAGAGTTAACAACGAATAGAAAATGAAAGTATATGGGTTTGATTTATAATCACAACTAAAAAGAATAAAATAATTAAGTATCATACGGAAAAATAAACTCTACGTTATACAATTATTTTTCAACTCCAGAGGATTTTGATTCGTAAACAATCACATACTCCGTATACACTACGAAGTTCATCATAATAAGAGCTACGGAGTATTATCTTCCAACAGTTTCTAACACCCTGTATATTTCATATTATTTTTTGACACATATTATACTAAAAAAAAATATAAACTCATAATTACCATAATTAAGAAAATTTTTGCAAAAATATAAACTCATAATTACCATTATTTTAGAGTTATATTTTTGCAAAGATTTCCTTTATTAGCATATTAACATGTGCCCTTTGGGCACATGTTAGAAAAATCCTAAAAAGTACTCTCTCCATTTCAACGATAAAGCCCCACTTTCCTTTTTCGGAAATTTCACTTATAAAGCCCCATTTTCAAATTCATCTATTTTTTTCATTGAAAATTACCAAAATAACCCTACTTTTTCACAATTTTCCATACACACAACTTACATATTATTTGAAAATACCATTTTACCCCTACTTTTTCACACTTTCTTAAAACCCGTGCCAAACCCTAATGTGGCCTTATGAATGAAAAATTAGAGAGATAATAGACCCCCTCCATTGATATGCTCTTAAAACTTATACACCCTCCAAGCCTCCATTCAAATCTAAGTGGTCCATTTACTTTTTGAAGTCAATCTTTAGAAAAGTTGATTTCATAAAAAGTCATGAAATATGAAAAATTGAAAAACGAAAATAACATATTTGAAATTATTGTAAAAAGAACATTCACAACATTATAATTTTATCGAATAAATTTCATGTATACATAGGAAAAAACGAGGTTAAAATACCGTCTCGAAGACTACCCAAATAGTGGATGGGGCACGAATGAAGGGAGTAGTAACCAATAGATAAGCAAGCTGTAGAATAAAATGATGACGTTTGTATACACTAAAAATTTTGCCCTAAATTTAATGCATAGTCTGCATAAATTAAATTTGTCACCAAACGCATGCTATTGTAGGGAGATTAAAAGCAAACATAGTACGTAGGAGTAATTAATAGGGAGTATGTTAGTGGTTGGGGTTGCCTTTTATTTTCACCCTACCTACCTTCATCCGTTGAACCTCAATTTCACCCTCCAAACCTTAGCTTTTTCTTCGGTTCACAATAATCATCTACTTTAAAATAATTACAACAATTAAAACATAGTCCATGCAATGGCAAACTTAGATCTTCATGAAATGTACAATAGGGTTAAGGATGTGGTCTGGTTCATGGAGGCGATTGTTGACGGTAATCAACAGGAGGAGAAGAAGGAGACAATGACGGGAGTCTGTGTGCGTCAGGATGGTTTGTTGCTTGTAGGAGTATCTAATGCTTGGCATTCTTTGAATGCTGATGTGTTTAGAGCTCGTAGGATCAATGATGATGGTTTCTACACTGCTATCCATGTTACTACCCGCAAATCCGAAGAGAGATGGGGTCTCGCGTTGTTTAAAATCAAAGGCTTAAGGAACTGTCGTGTCGGCAACTTTGTCATCGACGGTTCTTTAAACGAAGGAGATACGGTGACATTTGTGGGTCATTCTGGAAACCTTTTGTGGTCATTGGTACCCACCAGAATAGGTTATCGGTGCGTTGATGGAGTTGTTGTTCCCAGTACAAATCAAAGGTGCGGTACTTACGTCTCCGTTCACAAACTCGAGAATACCCCTCCATACCGTAAAGTAGGCCATGTTTGGAATGCAAGTTTTTTCAGGGGTTTAAGTAGAGAACAAAATTTAAGGTTTCTGGCCGAGCAAAGTAGACACCCCGAAATTCAAATCATACAGTGTAATGGGTTAGCCGGCGATGATTTGGATTTCGGAGGTCCATTGTTTAACCAAAATGGAGAAATTGTTGGAATATTGTCCTTTAGATTTGAGAGGTTTACATTTGGAATTCACGTTTCTTGTATCAATCAATTTCTGGAAATGATAATTACCAAAGGGAAAGAGAAGGTATGTAACTAAAATCTCATAGTACAGTGCATTAGTGGTTCATTAAAATAATTCTATCAATCCTTTTAACATTAATTTGTACAGTAATTTTTTGTTGTTATGTATATATAGGCGCAAGCGCAAGCGCAACAAAGCTAAGTGTGGACATTACACAGTGATGATCGATCCGAGGAAGCAGTTTCAAGTGGTGATTGTGGAGGTTTCTAGCACAGTTAGCTAGAGTAGAATAGTAGAATTGTAGAGGTTTCTAGCACGTTTAATTTAAGTACGGTAGAATTGATGTGCATCTGATGTCTGATTATAGACCTTGTAGTTGTATCATTCTGTTGTTATGGTTGTAGATGCCTAAACTCGATTGTCAGGCCCTTGTATCCTTTGACTTAATCAGTAGCTAAATCTTGGTTTTTGTTGGCTTGTTATGAGAGTAATTTTTATGTAAGATGGTTCTATGCGTACACTAACGAGTAGATTATGATTAAAATTTAACCACTTTAATGCTTTTGGTACAAATTATCCGTCGTTGAGTTTAACGGTCTTATCTTGGCATACTTTTAGCTTGATATCATTGTTTTGTATCGTTTTAATACACCCAATAACATGGGAACCGGGTTCTGTGGTTCACATCCCAAATTTCAACCCATATCAAGAGTATCTGATCTCCCACAAACAAGGAATTGCGTGAAAAAAAAAAAAAATGTCTCAAGTCGTTATGGGAGGTAGAAGTCAAGTAATTGTGTTAGATAAGTGAGTCAATGTTCATATACTCCCTCATAAGTTTAAATCCAAATAAAATACTCCGTACTCCATAACAATTAATCTATTTAACAGGCCCGTCTAATAGGAGGGGCTAAGTGGTCGACGGAACCGGGCCTCCAAATTGGAGGGGCCTCAAATTTAGAAAGGCCTTGTAGTAATAAAAGAATATATACTAAGCGCAAATAAAGCAAGCAAAGCTGGAATGGTGTAGTGGCAATTACACTTAGTTAATTTTGGCATATCTTGCGCGAGTTCGAGTCTTGTTAGGGTCATTTTACTGAGTTTTTCCTCCTTTTCTTTTCTTTTTTTTTTTTGAAAAGGAGTTTTTCCTCCTTTTCTCTTTACATAAATAAATATTTAAGCTAATTTTTTTTTAAAAAAAAAGTAGTTAACTATAAACTTAAATATATTGCCTATATAATAATAATAATAATAATAATAATAATAATAATAATAATTAATTATCGAGTAATATATTACAAAATGATAATTATGTTGAGAATAATGGAGAATATATATTTTTCTATATCCTAAAGTTTGGAATTACTACATTAAACTTTTTTTTACTTTCTCTATTCTAAATGATCTATACGTTTACCTTTTTGTACAAATATTAATTAAGATGAGAAAAAACGAGTGAGGTATATGTTTGCGTTTCATTGTTAAGTTATCATTTTAGTTTTTACTTTAAAAACAAGTAAAGTTGTTGATGAAACTAAAGTGATGAGTATATTTTGACAATTTACAAACGGATTAAAACATAGACGTATAATTTTACGAACTAAAACTAAAAGTTATAAGGGCCTTCGCGTAAAAGTTCGCACAGGGCCTCCAGATTTTATGAGACGGCCCTGGCGAGGTTGTTGCCATGTGCTAATCGTTGTTACACCATCATCATCAATTCATCATCCTTCTTGAATCTTGACCTACCGTGGCCCATGCACCTATGGTTCAACTTTCATTCGAAATACATGAACTCAAGTTCTATACGAGAAAATAGAGTTAAACTGTGAAACAAAAGTACTCCGGCACACATGTGTGACATGGTCTAATGCACCTGCACGCACGTGTGCCTATTGTTACATCATCAATATCATCATCAACTTTCTTCAATGTTATTTCCGTATCATATTGGATCTAATTCATTGGAATCAAATCGTATCAGTTTTAACAAGCACTATCAAATTTTGTACAAGACGACAACATCAGTCCAACTAGGAGTAGGGAATAAAAAAGCCCTTGATTAATAAAAAAGCCGTAGTTGTTGGCAAGGACTACGCAACTAATGACTACTTCTGACCATTCCAAAAAAAACTTTCGTGAACACACGACCATTTTCTGCCTCCATTTTATAACTTCCACTTTTCATCATTCAAACATAAATCTTCTGCACAAAAATTATTATACATCGTCGTTTCATTTCATCAATGCTAAACACCCTACATTATTGTTATACCTGTAACAAACAACGACGACAACAACGACGACAACGACAACATTATGGGATTCTCAGAAACAGAATCCTCAAAATGTAGAAAACACCCAAACCACAAACAATCCCCTGGAGTCTGTTCCACATGCTTACATGAACAACTCTCAAAACTCAGCCCAACCCCGCCACCGTCCTCCCTTACCTCCAACAAAACCGCCATCGTATCCTCATCCTCCTCATTCTCGTCGACTCCTCAGTACTCCTCTGCCTCCTCCAACACCACCACCGCCACACGTAAGTCTCCAGGGAGCCGCCA
>JAUEKU010183124.1:0-10199 GCA_032274805.1 Gypsophila paniculata | reverse complement strand
CTTCTGTTAGCCATTTTATCTTTGCCCTTTGTCTCCATTATTTGGCTGCTGCAGACGTAAAGTAAGTCAGATTGTCATGAATCATACTATACTCACTCTCATCCCCTACAAAGCATTTCTCCAGAGCGTTTCCCAGTTTGTCATCAAAATCTGACCAATTTTTGCGTCAAGCTTCTTTTTCTTTTTTTTTTTTTTTTTTTAATCTAGAGACCATTTATTGAGAGCCGATCTGACTCCCGACAGCTTTCTTAGAAGCGAAAAGGCCACAGAGCCTCTGTACTTTCGAGCCCATTGAGATTGAATAATAGTCATGCATTCCTGATGATCAAAGTTTCAAATCTCAAGCTTATAAGGTTTCCGCTTTTTGTCATGGATTAAGCAAATGTCGAATTCAATCGGAGCGTGATCCGACAGTTGGAAAGGAAGGTGTTTGATTCCAGAGTTTGGGAATGATAAAACCAGTCTTTAGACCCATAAGCGTTATCCAATCTTTCGTAGACTTGTTTTCTGCCCTTACGGTTATTACTCCACGTAAATTTTGGGCCCTTGAATGGAATATCCAGGAGCTGATGGTATTGTTTCCAGAGTATAAATTCTTTTCCCCAATAATGCTTCCAGTTCGTTGGCTTTGTTAGTTTGCCCCAACTGTATTCAACTTGATTAAAATCACCGATTAATAAGAAAGGCTTGTGTAAGTTATCCAATATAGGACTTAAGTTATCCCACACTAAGCTTCGTTTGGATGGACATGGATCGCCGTAAACACAACAAACATACCAACTAAATTCCTTGCATTGTTCAATATAGCAAATGATGAAATTCGTACATTTGAATATAACATTGATCGTGACATTCTTCCTCCATCCCACCCACAGTCCACCACTCGAGCCTTCAGCATCGACCCCATCAGAATGAACAAACGCAAAAGGCTTACACAAAAGTCTTACATTACTTGCCGTACATTTAGTTTCGGAAAGGAATATAAAGTCATAATTATTCATAATACTAAGCGCTCTGAGTTTTGAGATTGTAGGGGTGAGCGGATTATTTAGACCTCTACAATTCCATGCAAGACCATTCATCCAAGACAAGGAGGTTGGTTAGGTCCAACCTCCGCAAGACCGCCACCTGCAACATCACTTTTCTCATCGTCAGACGAGATCAAGTCTTCCAAATCTCCTACATACATTTTGAATCCAGCCTTCGAAGATTTTTATTGATTGCGAATATCCTTATCACAGTGCCTCTTGTCTAAACCTGCAAGAAAGTTAATAGCATCCTCCTTAGATTTTAGGCAGATTGATGGAACCATGGCCATCTTAGGATCCGAGTTGGCCTTGCGTTTGCCCTCAGCTTGAACGCTTTCCTATTTGCAACATTCCTAAACATCACCTGCAGAAGAGTTATGTGGAAGGCCTGCCACAGCTAAGAGAGGAGGTGAAACTTTAGTATCAGGAAGTAGATTTTCATAATTCTGAAGATTGTGACCAGGTGCAGGAGAAGAGGCAGACGGAGGAGACTCCTTGGCATCCATATAGAAGGAGGAATCTGAACTTGAATCAATGATAATAACTTCACCTTTACTAGTTGAAAAACTTGGCCAACTTGGAGTTGTGTCATACTCAGACGATTCATCTTCAATCCAACCCCCGGAACAACCCCCGAGCACAATATTAGCAAACCCACCTTCAGGGAGGGCGACACCATTGTGGGCCGAATTATGTAGCCTAGGCATAGCAACTATGTATCGTTCCACAAAGTTTCCCTGGGCTTGATTATCCTGGGCATGGGAAGCATTTGTATTTTGATTACTTCTCAAAACCTGGGTGCTATAATTCCTGTGTAACATCACCGAAGAACCATTTATTCCCCCAAAAATCTGACTGTAACCTCTATCGTCATCACGTTGTCGAGCAATTTCGATATTTTCCTCCACTCTAATACTAATGGCCTCCTAAATATTATGATCGAGGTTCACATTCCTAGTAGGCTGACTATGCCCCATATTTCCGACATAAGGATCATCAATTGTAAGTACATAAGGGCCCGTGTTACCATTTGAAACATCACCATTGATTCCAAAACCAGACCCAAGGAAGACTCCAAATCTATTGGGTAGTCCATCCATCCCCATATGCATTATGCCATTAGCATTATTTGTACCAAGATCAGCACCATTTGCCACTCCGAAATCTTGATAGAACGATCCTGCTTCTTGTTCACTTGAGAATAAACCAGCACCGGTCCCAACTTGATCACGAAAAAGAATGGTACTTGAAAATGGTTGGGAACCAGGTCTAAAGCGGGTACCTGGATAAAACCTGCCACCTGGAGTTATC
This sequence comes from Gypsophila paniculata, assembly GCA_032274805.1. Lineage (NCBI taxonomy): Eukaryota > Viridiplantae > Streptophyta > Magnoliopsida > Caryophyllales > Caryophyllaceae > Gypsophila > Gypsophila paniculata. Next base: position 7,860 of record JAUEKU010183124.1, on the reverse strand, counting down.
CCTAATTCAAAATCCACGTACTCCTCTTCGAAGAAATCAGCAGGCACCAATCTCCCGCCATGATTACCCAACCAAATCTTCGAAGTAGTAAACCTCGTCGTTGATGAGAGGGCTCTTAGATCAAGATTGAACATAGTATGTGATCCTTCCGCTTGGAAGACCACAAAACCTTTCTCCCTTACACTTTGAAGGTTATTTGTAATACTAGTTTCAATATCGATGGCTTTCTCTGCGCAGCTTGCCCCATTGTGACCAACTTTACCACATCTAACACAATACTTGAAGACCTCCTCATAACGGAATTGAATCCACATGAGATAACCATCATCACATGTAAGGAAAAACCCTGGGATGAGAGGTTCTCCCAGACACAAACATGTCTTGATACGAAGGTAATCATTATTAGGGACCACATCGAAATGATCCATAACAAATTGCCGCCCTAACATGTTACCTATTACATTGGCAACATTCATATTTAGGTACTCGAAGGATAAACCACAAACCCTTACCTATACACATGCACATAGAAATCGAACACTTCTGGGAACAGTATCTGCATGCCACGTTTCAAAGACCATGACTGCACCGTCAAACGTGGCATACGTACGTTCCAGGAGATCAGCTTTATCCTGGCCATTTTCACAATGAAAAGCATAGATGTCACCGATCCTATGGATAGTGATCGAGCCATGATGGATCCAATGATGCTCGATGATTCTCTTAACAGCATAAGCACTATATAAACGGTAGTCCATTAGATACCCCAGGAGGCAACTGCTCCAATATGCCCTAGATAAATCGACAACATCAGTATCAATTGATACTATCGGACCAGTGCAAGGGTATCTCCATTGGCTTGAACCGGCTCGAATTTGAGATTCATAAAATGTAACACCCCCATTTAAGGAGAACCGGTCTCACTTAAACAAGGGTGCTACATTGTTGGGTTTTCACCCAACAAGTAGTAGGACCTGTAACAACATCTTCTTAACAAGGAAAGAAATACGAACTGATATAATGGAAATAGTTTAACGGTTACAAAAGAAGTCTCGACCAAATGGCCACTCAACGGTACACAATGTCTCAATGTGAAATCTAGAAATAAGAATGAAACATAATGATCCAATGCGTCCCACGCCCGACATGCAAGCAAACTCTCTCCAAGCAAGCTCCTCGATGCTCATCGTGCCTCAATGACCTAAGGGTGGGGGATACATGCACAAAAAGAGAAAAGGGGAAAACATGAAAACACACCTAGTTAGCTTTCACACATTCAAATATATAAACGTTAATTAAGTAACATAACAAGACGGTAGCCAACATTATAATAAGGTACTACGGAATCAGATCGTGTCAAGCTTAAATCAACCCTTTCACAACATCACAACAAACCTGCACAACCAAAACATCACACAGCTGATCCGACCGGAATTCTAGCTGATCCGCCCGGATATCATGCTCAATCTTGTCGGATTACTCCCAAATCCGACCGGTTCCCTCTCCAGAACCATACCTGCAACTGCATACTCTCTCCCAGTCTCCTCAATTCCGTAACACCACCAGCACTACTTCCCGAAGCCTCCAAAGTCAAGGCAACAACGTCCAAAACCACAACATGATGATCCACACACAAGAGCATACCAAAGCTACCACGTACTCGTCATAAACACGGAAAAGCTACTCACACAATCATGCACTACGTACACTATCATGCACTACGATCACCGGTTAAGCTAGGCAAGTCAACATGGAGCCAAGCTAACTATCACCACCTCCAAGAGCAACTCATAATCTTGATTGAACAATTATCATAACAAACATAGCGGCTAGTACAAACACACAATCAACATATCAACTCTACCACAGCATTATAACACTCACATATCATCCAGCATATCAAACGACATTCTAGCAATTCAACAAAACGACTTTCTACATAACAACAGCTATCACCTATAACCTGCCAGCAGCCTATACTCAATATATTTTCAGCGCAAGCATAACTCAATAACAGTTCAAACATTCGCATTAGCATAGCAACTACACACGACAACAACAACTGCACAGCACACAGCACTCGGTCGAGCTTCTTGCCGCTCGATCGAGTGCAGCGCAGCAGCCCCAGCGTCAACGACAGCAGCACATACATCGTTACTCTTCGCATCCACACAACAATCGAACCAGCACAACATAGCATAACACACACTTCATCTCAAACCTAAGCATACAACACACACAACTTTAACACATAGAAACTAAGTAAGGGATAAGCCCTTACCTTCTCGAATCGATCTCAAACCACTCCAAAAATGCTGCGAGAAGCTAGAATCGATTCTCAACAAACGCACACTCTACAAATAACAATAATACTATCAAATACTGAACTAATTATGCCTTATAAACTCTAATTAAGCTTAATTAAACGAATCTCAAACCGTCTCACACATAAACTCAATTAACCTAATCTTAAGACCGAAAATATCTCAAGCTAGAGAACTCACCTAACTATAAAATGAGTATAGGAAGATAGAGGATAAGGAGAGGGATGCAATGGAACAAACGGGAGCCAAAAACGATGACGGACACCGGAGATATGGCCGAAAATAGGACCGACAAATATGTTTGCTGTGGTTGTCTGATTTTGTGCGTGAAGGAGAAATAAATGGAGGGCTAATATTTGGTTTTGTGTGGAAATGAAATGAAGTGGTAAGTTTTGTTTGTATATGGACTTATATATGTTTAGCTTAAAATGAAAGGGTGAGGGTTTGAGCGGTCAAACTCGGCCAAACATCTTCATAACGTCTCATAAACCCAAGGTTAACTCCTCACACATAAAAACCGATCTTACCAAAACACTACTCTCACTCATACGAGTCTAACGAGCCCTCACACGACTCAATCCGACAACCGATACCCAAAAACCCTAAAATACCCAAAACGAAACTAAAACTACTTAATTAAACTATTAAATCATAAAATAATAAAAATAGTCACAAACACTTACTAAAATAACGCTTATAAAAATATGGAGTATTACACAATTGGTGCTGCCGGAACAAGTGAGTTCGTCTGTGGGTGAGGAACAAAGGAAGCAACGAATCAAGTTTGGCAGGGAGGATGTTTGTTATATACTAGGCGCTAACCCTCCTCCTGCTATTATTGGAGGTTTTGTGAATCGTATATGGAGGAAGTTTGGCTTTGACAAATTATCGTTCCTATCGAATAGTTTGTTCATTGTTCATTTCCCGAATTTGGAGGTCCAACAGCAGGTCTTAGAGGGGGGTTCTTATCTTTGACATAAACCTTTGGTCGTTAAGCCGTGGACCCCCGAGTTAGAGCTTATTAAGGAATCTGTGTTGAAAGTGCTAGTATGGGTTGGTGTGTACAAATTGCCATTGAAGTTTTGGGGGAAAAAATTTCTGGAGAGGATTGCTAATGAAGTGGGTACGGTGATAACAATTGATGCAAGAACAATGCAACGGACTTATCGTGAGTAAGCACGTGTTATGATTGAGATGGAGATTAACAAGGAGTTGAAGCGTCAAAATTGAAATAGAAGATGACCATGGAATAGTGCACACACTTCTAGTAGATTATGAATGGCTACCAATATCATGTATAATGTGCTAGGAAATTGGGCATAAGGAGATTGATTGTCGGAAACAAGTAACTGGGGTTAAGCAAGTGGGGAAACCATAGATAACTGCTGTACCACAGGAGATGGGTAAGGAGGATTCAATATAATTAGAAGCTGTACCAATGGTGGGATCTAGTGTGGTTAGACCATATGTATCTTATGTGGATGCGCTGAGATCTCCTGGAACTATGAAACAAGGGATGGGTGGTGAAAGGGATCCTGTCATTGAGCAGGGAGATCATGGTTAACATTGGTTTCTGGAATGTACGTGGGTTTAACAGCTTAGCCAAACAAGAAGAAATAAAATGGTTCTTATATAACAGTAAGGTTGAGTTGTTTAGCCTACTAGAAACTAGGGTTAGGGCTTCAAATTTGAATAAGGTAGTTGCTTCCTTAGATCCTAAATGGTCTTTATCCACAAACAATATGCAGCATCCAGGGGTTGGATTTGGTTGCTCTGGAATAATGCTCTGCTTCAGGTTAATATCAAGGAAGTAGAGGCTCAAGCAATTCATGCTAAGTGTCAATTCATTGCTGATGGTAGAGTTTTATGGGTTACTATGGTATATGGATCTAATAAAATGGTGGAGAGAGACGTGTTATGGAGAAGCTTATGCAAGAGAGCTGGCAGTGTGTCTGAGGCTTGGATTTGGTGTGGGGACTTTACAGTATTACTAGTCTTGAAGGTAGGGCGGGCAGTATGGTGCATTTGGCTAAGGTGAAACCGTTCTTGGAGTGCATTAACGTTTATTAGATGGGGGATACGAAAGCAATAGGTGCTTATTACACATGGAATAATAGAACTAATTGTGGCGGTTCTTGATAAAGTGACATAAATTTTGGCCACTATTGTCTAACAATTTGTGGCGGTTCTTGTATAAACCGACACAAAACTATTTTGTAAAAACCTACCTTTATACACTTCAGACAAACACCAGCCTTTATACACTTCAGTAACCCAAACCAAGCACAAACACAAACACAACTCGAAACACAAACCTTAACACCGACCGCCGACTGATGCCCTCACCGTTGACTGCAGCTGTCACGGTCTTTCGCCGACTGCCGTTGTCACTGTCTCAGCCTCCCTCTCCGTCTCCGTCTCCGTCTCAGATCTGAACGATGGCTCTATATCTCCGATGGCTCACTCCTCACAACAATCGATCTCCTTCTCCGCTGCCATATTTCACTGCCAACTAAACCTCTAGCCCTTAAAACTGCGTTAACAAATGGAACGAGCCCACTTTACAAGTCACATCGTTGAGGTGATTTCGAAGTTTTTCGTTTGTGATTTGTCGGTTTTTTGATGAATTTTGCTTGTTTTAGTTTGTGAATTTGTGATGATTATATTGTTTCATGTTTTTGCTATATGATTTACGATTTTGAATGGAGGATTCTTTGTTTATAGTTACTAAGAATCGTGATTTGAGGTCTGAAGATGCTTAGTCTGAGTATATTTGCATCGATTTCAAATGTAGCTTGTTTGAAGTTGTGATAACTTTGTTGTTTTGTGTTTTGCTGAACGATTTCAGACCTAAAGTGATTCACAAAGGCAGTGTTCAGGACACTCCACAGTCGACACTTGTAGTTGTAGACGAGTTAGAGTTGCGTAGATGGAGCAAAATCAGAAAGCGATTGAATCAACTTTACACATGTACACTGCGTGTAGCCTATATTGTCATCGACAATTAATAGTGATATTATATAACTTAGATTGAAGTTTACAGGAATTCAGTGCTATTGGTTTTGGAGAGGTTTCCATTTGTTAACGCAGTTTTCGCTGCCATAACCATCGACCTCCTCCGCTGTCACCTCCTACCTCTTCCTGCTGGTCCGCCTCCCACCATCGCCTCAGTTCGTCGCCTTCCCTCTCCACTGCTCTCCTCATCTCGAACTGCTCCGTCGCCATAATTACTGTCCCCATCTCATCCTCATGCCAGGTGATTTGGGGTTTATTGATTAAGTGTTTTTGGTTGATTATCTATATTTTAGTGCATATAATATGTAAAGTGATTGTGAAATTGTTTCATTCATGCCGATTCATCACCAGAATTCGTAGTGATTGTGAAATAAAACTATGATTATGCCGAATTTCTGATATTCTTGAACATATTCCTTGAGACTAGTCACATTCGAACATAATTTGGAAAATAACGATTTTATGTAGAGTATATATTAGTGTGTGTGTTTGCCCTGAAGAATTCATCTTGTATTTTGCGACGAAGTTGGTGACAGATTCAATGTGAGACATGTTATAGACGAAGTAATTAGTGGCATAACGAGGATCTGCTGTACATTACTACTTTAATTATTGTTTGCTTTGCAAGACGGTAAATTTGTCTTTTCGTCACAATGTTATTTTGTGCAGCATTTTGAGAGGTTTCGAGTATTTGATAATTTGTTTGATGATTGAGTATCTTATTGTTTTGCATTGTTGAGTCTCATGTGTTCGATAATTTGAGAGACATGTGACTTGTAAAGTGGGCTCGTTCTCTCTCTAATCGGGTTTGGTCAGACCTAAAAAGTTGTGAAGATGCTCGAATTTCGGTGTTGGGGAAAGACTAGCATCTTATAATTAGCCGTGTGATTATAACCTGGTGTTCATTATTGTTGCTTGCAGTGTGCAGGTTCCTTTAGTTGAGTATGATCTGTGCATTATCTCTTTCAAGATATACAGGAAGAGTGAGGTTATCTAGATTCACCTCTGAATCCTCCATCCTTGTTGTTAGGCTCCTCTCTATACAAGTTATCATTCGATTGATTAATGATTTCAAGGCAACACCTTTAGTTATATCTCTACTCTCAACAATGGGAAGAAAATTGTGCTTTCGGTAAGTACACAGAAGAAAAAAATTTACTAAGAACGACACTACCCTAAACTATCTTAAGCATGCTTGTGTTTTGCTCCATGATGGTACTCGTATGGACATAGGTGGAGATGATTTTGATGGTGGAGACAAGGAACTAATACTTACCTTGTTGTGGAATTTGTTTGTTCACTTGCAGGTGTGCGACTTCTTTATTCCTCACTGCAAATCATTTTCAATGTGGACTTTGTTTCTTTTTTCTTGTTCTTTTTTCATATTTTACAACAGCAGCAAACATTATACAACTCACTGATAAAATGTAGGTCTTTTATCTCCTTTAAATTGTTGTCCTATGTGTACAATACAATTGTTTACTCTGATACACAACTGAACTTTTAAACTCTGTTTCACTACAAGATGCAGGCAGGCTAAATCTTCTCGTATTAGGAAGGCATATCCCGACAAAATCCAAGTATGAATATCTTGTATCTTATACCTTAGTTCTTCAATAGATATATGAATACTCAATGGAAATGTATTTGGAAGGCATATCCCGACAAAATCTGGTAACTCTTGTAATGTAGGCCTTGCTGAATCTATTAAAACTTTCTTGTCGGAGATTATTATTTTTTTTTGTTTTTGTTCTGTTCTAAATTATTCTTTCGCATTCACTTGACTAGAATTAATCACTGCGATGTTGACCTCGTAGGTATCTGCTTCCTGTTGATATGACGATGTGCAGATTTGGGTAGGTGATTCGCAAGAAGATTGAGCTCAGTAAGAAAACGGATATACCAAGATTAGATATTTCTCCGGACTATGCCGGGCTTCTACATTTGAGTTGATTAAATTGTTGTACGTATTAGATAGATAGTAGTTCTTGCTGGAATCACGGTAGAGTTAAATTCTATATTCAATCCAGCCTAACCTCGCGCCATTTTGCCAGATATTATTGGCTGCAGGGGATACATTTCGAGCTGCTGCTAGTGATCAGCTGGTGATATGGGCTAAACGAGCAGGTTGAGATTGTTGTCGCAGAGAAAGAGAAGGCAAAAGCATCAGGTAGGAACTGAAGAGTCTCACCGTCTCCCTGTGACCCCCGCAGCCTCCCTCGCTCAGGTAGGAACTGAAGAGAAAGAGAAGATTGTTGCACAAAATCTTCTTCAGCCTCCCTCGCTCTCACCATCTCCCTGTGACCCCCGTAGCCGTCACTGTCGGCTCCCTTGCCTCCCTCTTATTTTTGTCAGGTAATTGCTCATGACGATGCCATCTCCGTTGCCCGAGCTCGTTACGTACTCATACTTTCCGCCGTCGTCGTGAATTTGCCCGTGATATTTCAACACCACCATCTGATGATGTCTAAGTAGGCTGTTTTGTTTAATATTGGTATTGTAGTAGGTGCATATAAATTGT
>JAUEKU010183113.1:0-18537 GCA_032274805.1 Gypsophila paniculata | reverse complement strand
AGAAAACCACGTGTCATGATTTCATTGGTTGTGTATGTTTTCCAATCATACACATTGTGTATGTGTAGCTTTTTTGAGATTTTTTCGGCATCCGGAGGATATTAGTAAGGCGAAGAGCAAACAAATTAATGGATAAGGGTGAATTTTCTTTTGGGGTTCAAGTGATTAATTTTGCATCGCGGGGTTAAAAGTCAAATTTTCAATTACTTGGTTTGACGGTTTGTTGGAGCGGATTTCTAGGCCTCATTTTCGTCTATTAGGGTGGTGCTCTTTAGGTTTTATTTTTCGTTATTGTTTTAGTTTTCTTTTATTTTTCCGTGTTTTCTTTGTAATTTTATTTTGTTCCCTTGGTGCTACCTTTTTGTAGCTCCTTGGCTTTTAGCCAAAAATTATCAATTAAAAAAAAAAACATTTTTATAATTGCACATGTTATGCGGTACACAAATGGGAGAAAAATATATTGCTGGTTGAATGCATAGTACAATAATAGTTTTGCTATCTAACTTGAAGTCCTTGATAAGCAGATGGTAATTATTGGTATACTGAAACTTATTGCACTATGAATATGTCTCGAATTGTATGCTTGTTGAACAACAAACACTGATTTTCTAGGACTATCTAATCTATGTGAGTTGTTCTAGCTTTGGACATTGTTTCGGACTTGACTTGACTTGTGTACATTGTATCAAGTGTCCAAATAATTTTGTTTTGTTAACAGAGATCATGGCGACTTATGAAGTGACAAAACGCACATATGAGACGGTTAAGTCGTGGGAGGACACGGTAATTAATGGCTTAAACATCTTAGATCCACGCACACAAGGTCGAGGTACGTATGCTATTTTTAATATAGCAGTATGTTTGGACACTTTTTGGCCAAAATGAAGAGAATATGCATATCTTTCACTTTTTTTTGATAAATAAATGGCTAAAATCAAGTGAGTACGTACAAAGAGTAACCGTTAAAAGATCGTCATCCAATAGCAAGGATGACACCAAAGAAAAAAAAAATGAACTAGACAAAATAAAGCAAACATTTGATCACCTAATGAATTCCAATATATGTACTGAATGTGGACATTTAGCTCTGTCAAGAGAGTTGTTGATCTGTACCAATCTCAAGATTTGATTTAAATGATTGTTGCAAATTGATTTGGTTGAACTCAGTGGTGGAGCGAGGGGAGACTAGAAGGGGTGACGACCGCCCCCCTAAACATAAAAAAATTCGATTTTTAAAAAAAAATTGAAAATTTTTTAATTTCCTTTATTTTATAAATACTCCGCCCCTTTAAATTTTGCCGCCCCCTGAATTTAAATCCTGACTCCGCCACTGATGACTGAACTTCTTCAAACAAAGATTGTCTACCACCAAAGCAATCATTCCAAAATAGCCTTAAAGAAGCCAATCAATTCTCACAAAACCTTGAAACGGCTTGGGACAGAATCAGGATTTACATATATCTAGGGCCAAACTTTTGACTTTTAAAAAATCGACAAAATTTTTTAAAGGTTTAAAATACAATGAGAGTAGTGAGGAACGCAAAATTTTCGATTTGGAGGACCACAAAAAAGGCGAAGTTTCACCTATCTATTTGTAATGGCATGGTTATCACATAAATTAGAATACTATATGACCAATTTGTGCATTTCATCAAATTTTATTGTCGAAAAGAAAATAATGAACATTAATCCATAAAAATATAGTTTGAATAGATAAAAACATAGACAAAAATAAAAATAAAAATGTACTCCATAAACATGCTTAAATAGTGTGACATCAACACAAACTCAAATAATGTGATAGAAATTTATTTTACTAAACTAAGAATGGAAAATAAAATTATGAAATAAGGTCTCATGATAAGAATACCACGAATCAAATGACATAATAATTTGTGAAAAAGGGATACGAAAATTTTAAAATTACACTTTAATAAGAAGAGGTTTGACCACTAAGTTATTGTAAACCGGTTTATATTAATTAAAATGTATTTTAATGACTAGGTGACAATGTTTTAGAAAATATCTACTTTGATAAGAAGAGGTTTGGCGATATGTTATCATAAAGTTGTTTCATATAAAAATTTGTCTTCTAATTGGTAGGCAAAGAATTTTTGTGTGTTTAGTGAACTGTATAAAAGTGTACAAAATGAAAATAAAAATGTTGTTGCAAGGGATTGAACCTCATTCCCTTATTCTATAGCCATGCAGCTTGCCATCTCTACCAATTTAATGATGTCATTCATAAAAACTACTTGGGCCATGGCTCATATGGTCCCTAACCTAGATCCACCCATGAACGGCCAGACTCTCGTATTCCGAGGGCAAGGCCGGTGAGTGGTGATTGTAGGTTTGAAGTAGATTAATGTCTCCACTGACAAATTTGTACCACAGAAGCCACCAAAACCAGAAGTATATATTAGGAGCATTTCCGTGAGTGCATTGAACACATGGTTCATCTTTTCCTACTATCAATTGTAGTCATTGTCTATTAAAAATTGGATACTATTATTAGAAAGATTGAAGAAACGGGTCATTATTTCGCGGCAATTGAATATTGTAGATGTCAATTGGGAATATACACATTGTAACATGTATTATAAGAGAAGAGGGTGAGAGGGTCATTCTGTACTTGAAAGAGTTGGATTGTGCTATTCAGACAAGCACTCCAACTCCACTACAACCAATTGAAAATTGAAACACAATCTAAGGAGCCGTCTGATTCGAGAGTAACTTGTTTAGAGCCGAGACTCGAGGATGAGAATATAATGCATGCCACAAACATCATCCAATCCGCGGTCTAAACTACGACAATATCTATTTTAAAATTACTGCCGGTCTGTTCTATGTACTTTGTAGGTTCAATGTCTTGATTATGTGCATTTTTCATTCTCTCCAAAATTTGCAAATTTCTTATTATTACCTGTTAGTTTTTTGATAGCAAGCCTCTGATTTTTTCTTTCTTCTTATATGCTTCTTATCTGATTTATTGTTATCTTTTAGAACTTAATATCTCTTCAACTTCTATATGTTAGAGAATTGCGTCTAAGAGGCACTTGCTTATACAGCAAACAGCAGACTAAAAGTGAGCAGACTAAAGAAAGGAAAAGAACCCCAAAACTACACCATACTTCCCATTCAAAAGGGTTATGACGTGATGAAGCATTGCAAAGAGGTCGGTATGCCAACAACTAATGATTTTGGAAGAGTGTAAAGATCAAGATCGATTGTTTCAGTTTTTGGGTTTTGAGGATGAATCGGAAGGTGCTCCTTTTCTTGCCATGTTTGAAATTAAAGATGACTATAGAATGGATGAAGCAGGTGCTGAGGTCTATTATGGCTTGGGTACATCACTGAAAGAAGCTCATGCCGTGAGCGTGGTTGGCTTGGGCCTTGAATCAGTTTGGCGCGTTTTTGGAGAAGGCATTGAGGAACTTACCGAGGAAGAATTCTATTGGATATATCAAAATAGTTGGGGTCCAAATTGGGGACTTGGTAAGATCAGTTGTGATCAAATTCTTGAAGTATGGGTTCCTCGCATGTAAATGTGTAAGCTTAGAACAAATGAGATGAAATGAAATGAAATGACATGCAGTTTATTGTTCGTTCGAGATATCAGTAACTGGTACTATTCCTAAAATGTTGATGAAATCAGTGACTGCTACTATTCGGGTTATGATTTAACTCAAATGACATGTAGTTTATAGTTCTTTCGAGATCATATCTTGTGCTGTTAATATGAATTTTCTTGATATTTCATAATTTTCTTTGTAGTTCTTGGACTATTTGTTGACCCCCCAAGTTATGTAGTACTCTCTTCGTTTTTCTATCTTCTTTACATTTGGCTTTATACGGTCTCAAGACAATACTTCGACCATATTTTCTTACATTGGAAGGATAACACCCTTGCTCCATTTCCCCTTTGATGCCCACTCATTTTTTTTTCCATCCTCATCTCGTCCGCTTCTCTCCAAGTATCTTATCCAAACAGTGCCTACTACTCATGGGTCTGAACTCTCTCAAGACGTCCTTCTATAATGTCATTCCTTTGCTTACATTGATCCAAGAAATAATAATAAGGAAAAGGACTCGGAGACACTGTGGCTCAAAAACAACAACCATTTTACTAGTAAATTGAGAAGAATATGTTCGTCACCTAGGACTGATTGCTGAATGTAGGATCCTTACCGTTGGCCTAGCCAACATCTAGGAGTGTAGTTTTAGGAAAACATATGCTGGAAAGCAATGAAGGTGCTGTCTTTTTTATCATCTGTCTCTTGGGTATAGGGATGAGCAGCAAGGCACACTGAGAAGGGCTATCCACTATCGGTGCAGCCACAAATGTTTTAGGGACTGACTGATCGAATCTGCTTGCGAAAGGAGCTGTTTAAGGTCAATTTCACCATTGATGTACCGTCAAATGTGATTCACTCTTTCTCAGTACAATTTACTAATTACTCACGAGTTTATTTTAGTTTCAATCAACTTGGGCAGTTACCTCATGCTGTACGCTCATTTGAAACTGCGTAAGCATAAGTTGTGGTGAAGGAAGCATTGGCATTCTAATGTGGTCACTCCCAAGTTTATTTACCGATGCATGGTTAAGAAATCAATTTATTTTAGGGAGCCAGTTCAAGCTCTCAGAACGGTACTTTAAAGAACTTTGCCAGCTTAGTTTGGGAATGAACTTTATTCCAGTCTTCATGTTTCTGTCTGAGGAACAGAACATGGGATATCACACCTCGGACGTAGCTCTACAAGTAAACCTCTGGCATGTTGATGAATGATGCTTATTGCCTGAACTTGTAATGTTGCAGCTTAACTTTCAAAACTAGGCTATTCTTCTTATCTATTTGGTACTCGGAAGTCTGAAACCAATATTACTTTTATGTCTATCATTTTCATAAATTGACTTTTTAACCAAATCAGGTGGAGACTGCTTTTGGGAAGTTTCTGTTGCGAGAAGTCGAGAACTGAAAGCTATCTCTGGCGCTGTCACAATCACTTGTCTCATGGTATACTTCTTAATATAACGATTCCTGCATACGTGTATTTAGATTGTGAATCGTATCTCTAAAATGAATTGTTTATCATTGGGCAGATTGCAAATTTTGTTGGCTTTGTTGTTGGACCATCAGGAATCAATTTATTGATTTCTGCCTTCCTTAATAAAGAAGGTATGAACATCTGTCGGCCCTTTAAAATCGTCATTCTCAGTCAAGCAATATTCAGGCTTATTCACTTTTGTTTCTCTCACAGGACTTCCGACTCTTTTTGTCATTTTTTTCACATTCTATCTAGGGACGAAGGTATGTTTGAGTGAATAAAAATTGTGAAGTCTCTCATGACTTGCCGATCGATTTGACTAACACTTGTTCTGCTTCATTTTGCGGCTAATGTTTCATATCCATGACATAAAACAATGATTGTCGAAGTAAACATATTGGAAACCAGCTAACATAGAGCACAGCAAGAATCCTGGCAAAACTTTTGTTTCAAGGCGTAATATCTATGGTTTGCTCGGGTATTATTTGTTTGAACGCGTAATATCTAGGGTTTGCCCGATAATGATTGTTGATGGATAGAGTTTGCGCATGTTTTTGTCATCAATTGGACAGAAGAAAGAATACTATGGAGTAACGTTTACCGTTTGTTCTGATGGGTTGATTTGGAGGGAAATGAGGGTTTGTAAATCTACATTATTCGGATAATAAATCTGTTTTGAGGACTCCATTTTGCCTCACACACGGCAAATTGAAATTTTTCGACATAAGAAGAATTTTGGAAGAAGAATAGCCCCTCGTCTCCCTCTCTGCCCCTTCCGATTGTATCTAAACTTGCACTATGAAGTGATGTAATGATAATACTGTAAACCTTAATAGTTGCAAAATAAAAGCTGGTACTCGCTTAATTTTATATTTGAACTCAATGCAAACATCTCCCTTCGGTTGTTCTGTACAAAAGAACTACTGGAAAACTGTAGCGGCATGAAGAATTGTTCATAGATGATTGTGATCCTTTGCGGCGCACAAAGAGAATGATTTTTTCCCTTAATATGTGAAACTTGGACAAAGAAGGATAAATGTTGGAAGCTTAAGACGCTATACATACTCGTATAATCGTTTGCCTTATGTACGCATTTTTTTTTTGCTATTGAGTTTTATGAAAGGTCTTCCCAACTGTTACGTGATTGGGTTAATCATAATGAATCACCACACTATCATTTCTTCAGAATGATTGTTTCAGCATCGCGGAGAAAAGCAACTATTTGGTTTTCGTGATCAATGCCTTCCAGGTGCATGCTTTCTTTAATTTCTGCTTGTTTGTGAGAAATCTAATGACATCCATTATCTTAATTGATACTATAATCTAATTTCCACACACGTACAGAGCTCAGAGGATGAAGTTGTTAGCGAGACTGTTCTAAGGCTGGCAGGTCTGCAGTGCTGGCATAGCTTGTCATTTGGTCGTTTTCAGGTGAAATCTTGATGCGTGATTGTATTTGTCTCTCTACGTCACCGTTTTCTTTCATGCGCTGAAGTTAATTTGACTTTCTGTCAGATGGAGCTCTGTCTTAATCCAAATCTGATAAAGAAGTGGAAAAAGATGACAAAATTATAAGCAAAGAAGACTAAGAAAAGAGGCGAGAAGTATGATCCCTTAAGTTCTGTGGAAGCGACCTTTTTTAGAAACCTCTTCGTGGAGTTCCTACTTCCTAGAGGTATGGTGTTATTATGATTATTCATCTAACTAATGCTGGCTTTAGTACTTACAAAGTTTACTTTGCAGGTGCTCAATTCGAAGGTGTTCTCCAACTCACAACATGATGATTTAGAAAATATTAACGATGACAACTGTGAAAAGGTTGATTACGGCCATTACGCTTGCATCTTATACTGTGAGAGGTTTATGGAGTTTCTTATTGATTTATTGAGCCAACTACCAACAAAGAGGTATATGCAATCTCTGTTTCCTTTTCTTTTATTCTTGTACCATTTTTAAGTGTTGGACGTGCTTGATTTTTCTCAGAGTTTTTTTTAGAAAAATCTTATTTAATGGGAATGTAAGTATGTAACTCAATGACTCCAAATTTTTGAAGCTGCACTGGAATGGATAACAGTACTGGCCACTAATTTAAGAATCATGAAATCACAACTGTTTTGACATTAGAGTTGACATTGAGGGTCACTCATAGCATGAATGGATATGTGAGATTGTGAAATGAACAGCCGTCATATATAAAATGGTAAAGATAAAAGGCATGGCATGGAGGCCGGTGGAGAGGTGTGCTGTCAGTTCATGTATATGCAGTGAAATCTCTTTTTTTTTTTTTCCGTCAGGGAATGATTATGGCGAGGAATTGTTTAAGATGTCAGTCACTAGCACTTTCAGCTCAGATGTCATTGATACGAGCACTAGTAGAGCATCATGTGTTGGTTATGATTTTGGGCTTGAAGAAGAATTGCTGATAAGGAAATGTTTGTGCAATGAATTATCTAAGGCCAGTATTATTGTTGTCACTGGAATGTGAGTGTGATTGAGTTTTAGAGTCGAGTTTCAACTGCAAGAGTTGCTACGGTCAGAGAGAAATAATGATGGCAGGATATCAGTCGCCAGCCTCTCAGATCAGATGCGATTGAATGATAGATGAGCACTAGTAGAGCATTGTATGTCAGCGTGGTGGTGGAGTTGTAGAGTCTAGTTTCAACTGCAATCGTTGATATGATCAGAGAGAATATTTGGTATATTGAAAGAGATAAGACAAGCAAGAGAGAAAGAAAGAAAGAAAGAAAGAAAGGAGGAGCACTAACACGCACTTCGAGTTTCACCCAACTGTTTTTTAGTCCAATTTCGCCGTAGTACCAGAATGGTAGTCGTTTGCTGCCAAAGTTGCTTGAGTGTGCTGTCCACAATAGTGATGCTTTGTGCTTGGCTCAAGGAAGGTGACTTTGAAATGGTAGAGAAGTTTGTTGACAGACAACCTTTTCATTGTCTCTCTGGCTCACTGAGCCAGCAAGTTCTTGACCGCGTTTGACCTTTAATCCCGTTGTACCTAACAACTCCCTTTTGTATGGAGAGATGTTATCTACTATGGACAATTATGCCAACCTTTGATTATACTTGTGCATTTGTTTTTGCTAACAATGCCGAGGAAAGGTTACTCCGAATATATATATATATATATATACTCCGTATAAATTTTGTGAATATAGTAATGTGCGCTTTCATTGAATGAGGTAATAAAGGAATAACGGAGTTTTCGGTTTTTTGAGGCATTTTTGAACTAGCAACCAAATAGTTTTCTGAGCACAAGACTGTTTTATAAATATTGTCAATGGCTACATCCTGGAAACATGAAGATGTTAGATATCACCTTATTAGCAAGTGTTAAAACTTAGGCCAAAATACAGGTAACGTTATCATTCCGCAATATAATTACAAGAGGATGGTTATTTGTTTTGTAGAGAAATTTATTAACATGTTTGCCCGCAGTAACTCGTTTTAACTTTTAAGCATGGTCTCATTTATCGATACACATTTTTATTCTGCAAACAAGTGTTTCCACACCTCATCCTGTTAAAAGATTTGCATTTGATGATGATCATGATGATGTTTTTTCTTCTGTAGAATTGAATGCACTACTGTGTAATGTATGAAACTCCATTTCAGTTGCCATTTTTTCAAATCGATTCTTATGATTTAAAATTTGGGGTTCACATTTTTCATTCGAACATTTATCTGACGTTATTAGTTCAGTTGTGACAGATACTTGAGACCCCTAGTGACTGATGTTGCTGTGGTTGCTAAATGTCATTTAAGTTTGCTTTACACTCATCCAAGAGGAAAGCTCTTTTCACAACTCGTTGACTTGCTACAGTTCTACGAAACTTTTGTGATTAATGATCATGAAGGGACACAATTGACTGCTGATGAGGTTCTTTAAGCTCATTATGACCGTTTTCAGTCCTTCCAGTTGCTTAGCTTCTGCAGATAAGCGTGTTGATCTCTCGAAAAAGCTGTCAGTTCTTTCACCTAAAGAACTATATGGTTTTAATTTGTTCTAAGGTATGTTTTCTGTTTAAGTTATAGGTCGTATGCCTGCATTTTATCATTGGTTCACGGAACTAGTCATGTCGTGAGGTCTTCATTACCTTGATGTCATCAGTCAAAGATGCGTTCCCTATGACTACATCGGCTCCCCAAGCAATGTAACTAGATCTCTTTGTTGGCGCTTTCACTTGGAAACGCACATGTTAAGTTTATGCATTGAATCGGTTTCCATGCCCATTTCATTTGAGTGAATATCCATTGAATCTTTGTTTCAAATGGCGTTTTTTTAAAATATAATTAGCGATTTAGGCGGGGATTGAGAATATATCCCCAAATGATGTCCACGTAAGCTCGTGTTTTAACGACCCTAAAAACCGCCACTTCGCTTGGCGTTTTGAGGCCTTTGAGATTTTTTTTAAAAAAAAAGTCAAACGCAAATAAAACGTCATACGTAATGGTGTGGGGGGGATTGGTGTGGGATTGAAAACGCCTTGTGTAATGGCGTTTTGTGTTAACAGCTCAACGCCATTATTTTCCACTCTCCATAGCCACCGCTCACCACCATTTTTCTCCAATTTGTTCTTGTGTTAACCAATATTATCCTAGTAATAGTTACTGGCAATCTAAGTGAGCCTAACCCTTTCACCTTCTCACGGAGACTATAAAATATTCTTTGGCCAATACTAGATACATAAGTAGTTATTTCAAATGTACATGTTAAGTAATTGTACTTCAGTTACATTAGAAAAGATGACAAATACTCCGTATGTCATCCTTACTGCCACTTGATGTATATGATGTCATCCTCATACGGCTCCTCGTTCAATTCTTTCAAAAAAAAAAAAATTGAATTCATTCCGTATAGTCCTTTAATGTTGATGATTTGGTCTTGCCTAGAACAAGAGGGTCACGAACGTCTTATCCTACAAAAGATTTTCTGTAACCCGAGCATGAAATATGGTCGAAATACTTGTAAGGAAAGCGTACTCAACGTGATTCGATCGTTATCAAAGTACCTTATGCGTTTGACATTTTGATGAAGTGTCGATCACCAACATTTCCTTAACATTTAAACCCATAGGCTTGATCCTATAGAATATGATTTACTTTCTCACTGAGCAAAGGGTACAATATACTCCTTCCATTTCACTATGATGTTCTCCATTTCCTAAGATGAAAATTTCACTATCTTATTTTCATTTCTATTTTTGTCAACTTTCATCCAATCTCATCCACACAATCTATTTTATGAGTTTACTTTTTGTTTTTTTACCAATTTCAAAAGCACTATAATATCCCCTCTCATCCATTCAATTAGTCTCATTGGCTTTAATCACGTTTGCCGAGACACGTTTTATAATGTTAATATCTTTAATTACACAATGTTAAAAATTATAAAAGTTTGATAATAAAGACGAATAAAACAAGATCACACATGACTATATTTTCTTCTATAAATTATGAGATATACCGAAAATTCTCCATCCTCATGAATAGTATCCAAAACTCCAATGGAACTAATTGAATGGATGTGAAGGTTTATATAAAATCCTTGATTTCCTCTTTTGTAATCGTATTAGTACAATGTTTGAATCAATAGAGAATCTTTTCTCCAGCTACATGGAATCAATTTACTCCAATTCGTTCCTAATATTTCCCAGCAAAAATCTCGCATTATCATCCAAAATTGACAGGTTGGTGTGAGCTAATCCATGCAGTTATGCACTCTCCAATTTGGAATTTATTTTATGAAAGATCATAACTTTTGTGCTTTGAATCTTTGATGGGTCTCGAAGATACTTACGATAACCTATGTTATGTTGCATGCAATCCTCTTTAACCACCATATGTTGTACAATCATAAGTTACAAGAAGTTGAACCATTTCTCATTAAAGGTGAGACATAACTCCAACAGTAAAAAAGTTCAACAACTTTATGTCAAAATCCAACAAGTTAAATCGATTGTACATACAAATCATTGTAAAATCTTTTAACTGGGTAAAAGATTGAATGAAACAAATAAACTTTGTTATTAGAATAAACGTGGCTTATTACTAACATAAATCGCTTGATATAAAATATATACATTATAAACAACTAAGTAGAGCTTACCAAGTGATTTATATCTAGAGGATGAACAAACGCAGATGAGGGGGAATTAAAGACAGTTCTCGCAGTTACTACATTCACAAATTCAGTTGGATGATATCCATCAAAAAATGCATGAAAGTTTCTATTTAAGCACGATGGTATGAATGGTTCACACTGATAATCGCCCCTTGTTTTGCAACAAGTCGAATACGTAGCGAAACCTGCCAAAATTAATTAATGGAATTAATCTTTACAGAATAATTTTACTTGATTCAGAATAAATATTCATTTTTGAATTTTCTTTTGACCAATTTACCCGGAACCCTAATTTTTAATTAGGAAAAAAACTAATAATTTGTTGATTGAATCATTCAATTTGAAAACATAATTATTTAGTTTCGTTGATTTCAATTCGATTAAAGATCAAGTTTAGTCCCAAATTGTTAAAATTAATTGATTATTGTGCGTTTTTTTCATATATTTTTTTTAGAATTACTCACGTATCTAAAGAGCGACGATAATCATAGCGAGCAGGGACGTAGCCAGGATTGGATTTCTGGTGGGGCCGAAAAACAAATATCACAAAGTAGAATTTTGTATATAGTGAATAAGTTTTGTGAAAATCGTCCTTCACTTTCAAAATGTACAGTAAGTGAGGCTATATTAAAGACTCGTAGGTAATTAGGTAGAAAGTTTAGTCTTTCACAATTTATTTTAAAAGACGGTCTTTTTTGAAACTCAGTGTCAGGGGCGGATTTTGGGGGGTACCGGGGGGGCACGTGCCCCCTTTGAAATTTCTGAAAAAAAAAAAAAGTACTTATATTACTCTCTGCAACATGAATCATGATAGAGGTGGTGGCTCAATGGTAGGCTCTTTGATTATTGATCTCGAGGTTACCCATTCTTTCTTTTTTTTTTTTTTTTTTTTTTTTTTTTTTTTTTTTTTTTAGTGCATGTTCAATTCTCGATAAGTTCATTAATAATAACTTCAAAATCTAGCTATTACTATTTATTTTAAATTTAATACTCATCGTGAGATAATGCTATTTTGGTGGTTTGGAAAATATTATCCAAAAATTACAAGGTCCAAACCTTAGTCAATTAGTATTTATTTTTAACATTTTTTAGTGGGTTTAATTTATTTGCCATTTTTTTTCTCTACTCCATTGTCATTTACAATTAAAGTCGTACTTGCTTTTATCATATAATACTTGATATATTGCCATAAATAATTTTCAAAAGAAAATTTTCCCGAATCGTCTAAATTTTTTTTGTACTAAGACTTGAAAAAATTTGTGCCCCCCTAAAACCAATTCCTGCGTCCGCCACTGCTTAGTGTTGTTCATTTAAAGTAAACATAGGCACTGTATTTAGATGAACTTTTCTGATGACAAAAAAAATTAATTATTTTTTCAATAATAGTCTTGTTATGTATATAAAAAAAACAATCGTCGAAATTGAAATGCTTTTATCATTAGAATTAAGATGATTTTAATTGATGTTGGGGAAGGTAGCAGTTAGAAAAATACTGAAAAATACTAAAATTATTCAAATTACTAAAGTACTCGTAGGCTCGTAGCAGTTAGGAGGAAATTATTAGAAAGTTGATTTTCTTTTTTAGATAGATTTGAGAAGAAAATTGACAAGGAAGAAAAATTTTAAAATGGTGAAAAAAGAAATTTGAGAGTACAACTTACTAGGTAAACTAAACCACAGCAAAAATTAAAACTACAATTGGTTGCCAAGAAATCTCGAAACCATGACTTAGATGCTATCACTATAAGTGAAAAACCAGCTGAGCTGCAGGCTCGGAAAAGTTAGTGCACTTAATTTACGTTTACAAGTACGCGAAGGCCTTTTTGCCTACCATATCTGACAGTTGTAGTGCTTGAATTTTTCAATTGATAAATGTTTGTGTTGAATAAATGTTTTAAGAAAAAATTTCATAACATATGCAGGCTTGATGATTAGTTTTTCTTTTTTATTTTTTTCACATATCCAATTACGAATTTACGATGGATAATTTTATCTTTTTAATTATTCATTATGGAGTATTAATTAAAATTATAAATTTTAAGAAAATTTTTTGGGCACGGAATTTCGTCTGCGACTGAAGGTTGGGCGCGGCAGGAGGTAAGGGCGGCCGGGCATGGTGGGTGGTGGTCACTGGTGGATCAGTTTCATCTCTAAAAAAAATTTCGTATTGCCAAAAATGAGAGAAAAAAATTACCGTGTCGAGTAATTTTACTCTTTACAGAATAATATTTTGAGAGAAAAATAAGAAACTTTGGTGGTTGGAGTGGGAAATGAGGAGGGTATTTTGGTAAATCGATTACGTGTCGAGTAAATTTATTTTATGAGAAATATGTCCCTTAATTAATCATGTTTAAAATTTTATAAAATGTTTTGGGGTTATTTTTATCGTCTTTTGTTATTAACTTGTAATGACTAATGATGAGATTCTAACTACTATGACTAATATGTTTTCTAATATACGTAAAATAATGTTCTATTTTTATATAAACAAAATGGTCAATCTGCACTCATTATTAAAACATAAAAAGTGGACAAATGATTGATTTGACTTGTTTTTTCAGTATAATCTTGTACATTTCTATATTTTAAAGAATTTAAAATTCGTAGATGAAGCTAATTTAGATATATCTTTTACTCATTCGTTTTTATTTTTTTTTTGTGTATAAGAAGCCACAATGACAATTGATGCTAACGGTAATTGAACTAAGCTAATCGATATCTGCATTTTTTACTCATTCAATCGTGTTCGGATATGTCGATATATCGACATATCATTGTTTAGTAAATAATGATATTAGAGATAATAATACGATATATTGTGATCGTAATAATATATTAGTTTATGTTATAATATTAGACTTGCCTTATTTAGGAGATTCGTAGATCTCGGTGGAGTACTCTATATATAGTCTCATATTGTAATTGATCAGACACGAATCAATAATAATAACGTTGTATTTATAAAATACTACTCTTCCCTCTCTATTTCTAATATTGTATCGGAGCTTCGCGGTTCATGAGGCCTAATTAAACTAAAATTCCGCTGCCCTGCCGGTGGGCTAATAAACTGCGACGCCCACCGGTGGGATTTGTTGTTAGCCATTGAAATAATTTTACTCGATTATACTATTTTATTTCTCTTATATATATAAAAAAAAAGTTCCAGCACGGTCTTGGTTTTTGGTCTGCGGAAGCAATAATTGTTGTTGCTATATCCAATTTATTCAACTATTGATCTGGCTATGTGCGTATTTGCGCAAGGCCTTGTATTTTGAAAGGACGTATGTCAATTGTCCTCTCGGTTAATTTCTTGACGGATAATTTTTCGTCTTTGGATTGAATTTTACGGGTTCGAAAAAAATGGCGTTCCTGTTTTGTTAGACTTGAAGGGTTTGAAAAATTGTGACATTCCTTACAAGCATTGAGTAAACTGACGGATGGTTTTCCCGTCTCATTGAATTTGTTCGGTTCAAAAAATTGTGACGTTCCTGGCCAATTGAAGTTCTCATACGATTTAAAGTTGGCGGGTCCGAAAAGCGACGACGTTCCCGACCAATGATATTGTTTGACAAATTCGAAAAACTTGGCGTTCCTCTTACAAATCGAAGACCGAAGAAATTGATTTCCTTCTTTCTAAGAGTTTGGATTTTTCTAGCTACTATTTTGCAAACCCATGGAAATTTAGTCAATTACCATGGTTTTGAGGGGGTGTTGGGATATGTCGATATATCGACATATCATTGTTTAGGAAATAATGATATTAGAGATAATAATACGATATATTATGATCGTAATAATATATTAGTTTATGCCTTATTTAGGAGATTCGTAGATCTCGGTAGAGTAATATATATATTTATATAGTCTCATATTGTAATTGATCAGACACGAATCAATAATAATAACGTTGTCTTTATGAAATACTCTCCCTCTCTATTTCTAATAAATCGTTAAAGTATTACGACATATGCTCGCTAGTGAGCTTTGTAATCATGGAAGCCGTTTTGTTCGTTATGTTCCCTCCACATAATCTATTATACCCGAGACGTTATTTCATATGAACAAACAACAATCTAGCATTGATTTGCTTTTAAAAAAAAAAAGACAAACGTTGAGTTTAGTTAGCTAACCAAGAGAAAGAGGGGACGCGGTCTCCACGGCCGCTATGTCGATGAACGTAAACTTTGCGCCGGGGAGCGTCACACGTAAAGAATCAACAAGCCTCTTAAGCTTCGTATTAAAAATTTGGACCGCTTCATTGAGTTCGTGTTTGCACAAGATTGCGTTGTTCATTTGAAGTTCTGCCGGAGTGCAACCTATCAACCCAAGTCCAAATATTGCCATCTTTCTTGCTCCATATGAATATAACGTCTCGCAAATTAGTAAAAGAATAACTTAGTCAATTGTACGTAATCTGCTTCATACCTTTGAAAATATGATTATACAACAGGTTGTACTCACCCACCATTGATTTCTTGAGTATTATTATAATATTTTTGAGCTTTTTATAAAAACTTTTAAGCATAACCCAAAAAATTTATAATAAAGTTAATAAATTTCATAACATTGCTGAAAAAAGTCAAATCAATTGTATTACAACTGGTTGTATTGTCTTCTTATTGTACCTTAGCGCAACATTTGCACAACTAAATTTAATATTTCTTCCATTCAAAATGGTTGTATACATATTCCATTTTGAGCCGTTTAAATTGATTATATACAAATCTAGCAAAAAATAAAAATTTAATTGAAAATTGACTAAAATACCCCTACTTTATTCTCGCTAACAACCCCACTTGTTTAAAGTAAAGGGTAAATTGATAATTTAACAATAAAAAGTGGACATACCAACTTATTTTCTTTCATCTTAATATTTGTACGAAAAAGCGAACAAACCTATACAATCATTTAAAAGGAAGAAAATAATTTTCTATGTTTGAAAATATTATCAATCTTAAGTTTCACATCAATGAACTTCATAATTTTTCATTGGAAAAACACCACCCATAGTATTAGTTATTACAAATTTAAAAATCCTTCAACTTTAAGTTATAGTTTTAATTGAACTTTGAATTTATACTTCTTCCATCCCTATTTTACCCCCCTTCATTCATTTATAACGTATTTGATTGGTCATTTATTCTCATAATACCAACTGCATTTATCTTCAATTCTTCACTTTGCCTCCGCTAATGTTAATACGGAGTATATGTGATCATCTAGAGACATTATAAAAGAAAGAGAGGGGAAAATACGGATAAAAAGATTATAAACTCAAATCTCAACAAGAATTATAATCTAAAGTTGTCGAATTTTGAAATTTGTAATGATCTTAATAAATAAATCTAATAAAAGGTGTGGGAGATTTGTATCATTTATGACATCATAGGCGAGAATTTTGAAAAAGAAAAAATTTAGTTTAGGTGAGAGTTCTGAAAAAGTGATTTATAATAGATGATGTGAGTTATCAATTTAAAACAACAAGATGACAAAATCGAGAAATTAAGGGATCGAGTAAGAACCTTAAGTTGTTGTTTATATTCAGTAATAAGTATTGTGGCAAACTGGTCGGGGTTGAAAACATCCTTCGTGAAATAAAATTTTGGCATAAAGTAATTATTAATGTAATCGTCGCTGCCAATATTCACGGTGTACAAGCACTTGTTTAAGTAATTAGTAATTGGTCCATTGACAAATGATTGAAGCTCCTCGATTGTAATTTCATGATTTTTCACTTGTTTAGCCAACCATATTCGATCACCCTATAATATAAGTTATGGAAACCATGTCAAAATAAATAAGGATATTTATTACATAAAATTTAGAAAAAGACGAGGCATTACGTGTAATAATAAAGAACAACAACGTAACATAAAAAGTAATCCAAAATATAAATATTGATACTCTATCCGCTCCAGTCAATTGTTAACATTTGATATTTAAGGGTGTATAAATAATATAATTAACTCTTATATTTTTATGGTTTATACAGCTTCAATATAATACACATATAAGTGAGTATGTTATGATGAATTTCGTGTATTAAATTACTTTGTATTTGTTTTACGATCCTTTTATTCTGCATTCAGAAGGTACGTTTTCCAACAGTTTTAAACTCTTTCATTTGTTGCATTTATTATCTATCAAAACTGAAACATAATTAACAATTGACTGGGGCGAAAAAGTTAATTATTATGGAATATGACATTAAGTATGATAGAATCCGAAAATATTTACAATACCAAATGTGACCCAGATATAGGATGAATACCAGCTGCACCAGATGCATAGTTAACACCTTTTAACATCTCCAATCCAGATGCAGTGCTAAACGGTGGTATCAAACCTTGAATTCCAAGGAGTATGGCTAGGATAGAATTAAAGGTAAACATTAAAATGTAGAAAGAAAGTTTTATTTTTATGAAGTATATGGATATGTTGCTTTATAATCGAAAGATAAACAATGATTCAAAATTAAACATTCATAATTGACCTATGTCATTTAGTTGTATCGGTTTGCATGCCCAAGGAGGAATTAGTCAGGATAATTGTGACAAAAGTCAGTTTGATTTACATTCATATGATTAACGAACAAAAGTTTAAGGAATATCCTAAAGAAATAGTAATAGTACGCGCTCTGGAAGCTCACAACGTTTATGCCTTCTAGATTATATATGACCTAAGGTGAAGTTTGTCACCCTAGCAAAAAGGATAACTAATTTGCTGTGAAATAACTAGAGGTGGCCACGGGCCGGGCCGGGCCAGCCCGCCACGGACTAGGTTTATTTTTAGGGGTCCGTAATCGGCCCGTGAAATGAACGGGCCGGGCCGGTTCTGGCCCGCTCCCCAGAAGTGTGGCCCGGAACCGGCCCGTGATGGGTTTGGGCGGGTTTGGTGACGGGCCGGGGCGGGCCGTAATCGAACCTTTTTTTTTATTATTTTTTCAAAAAAAAAAAGGTAAATATAAGTAAAAGGAGAAACATATAAATTATTATTAATTTCACAAATGCTCAAGATTAGTAATCTTATAACCTCTAACCAGTAATGTTATGAACCTGAGCTAAATGTCTCTTTATTGAACCAGTACTTTCGCCTCTGGTCCAAGAGTATTTTATACTTACGCCTACATTATAGCACAAAAGGCAAGTACATTTGTATTTTTGTGGATTTTCTGGATCAGGATCTTTATCAAAATAGCACTATACAAAAGAAGATCTCGAACGATTAGAAGAACCTGAACCTTGATCCAT
Source organism: Gypsophila paniculata (assembly GCA_032274805.1). Classification (NCBI taxonomy): domain Eukaryota; kingdom Viridiplantae; phylum Streptophyta; class Magnoliopsida; order Caryophyllales; family Caryophyllaceae; genus Gypsophila; species Gypsophila paniculata. The sequence continues at coordinate 108 of JAUEKU010183113.1, read as the reverse complement.
ATTAGTTGGCGCCCATGGTGGTGGTGGTGTTGGTGGTGTTGGTCCTGGCCGAGTTGACGGTTCTGGCCCGCTAATTTCATGAACTCTAAGTAAATGTCGCCTTAGAGA
>JAUEKU010183102.1:0-10200 GCA_032274805.1 Gypsophila paniculata | reverse complement strand
ATTTTGGGATTAATTTGAGTTCGTATTATTATTGGAAGATGGGTGTCAGTTGGTATTATTCCTGTGAATTTTTCCTTATATATTTTATATTTTAAAAAATTATTTTTTCGTGTTTCGTTTTTTCGTGAGAAGGGTACAAATTGGTTAAATTGGGGTAAAAAAGAATATGAAAGGGTAGAAGTGTCTTTTTGCCAAAAAATAGGGTGCGAGAAATAGTGATCCGGGTGCGAGAAATAACAACTCCCAAATAATAATATGTACACCCTCCTACTCACAATGTTCTACCCATATACTTTTTGAGAGTCAAAGTTCGAAAACTTTGACCATAATTAATTCATAACCTATAAATAATTATAATATGATAACAAGATATTCATATTTGTTATTATAACATCTTTCATAATATTAAATTTTATCGAAAAAAGTCACATATATAAAGAGAAAAAGATAATTAAAGTGTCGCATTGAAAACTGCGCATATAGTAAATAGGTAGAACATTATGAGTAGGAGGGAGTAATCAATTACTCCGTAGTTGAGTAGCTTTGAATTGTGACATTGGGCAACCCATTGACACAATTTGATCGACAACGCAATAGATTGGAGAGAGAAAAGTAACGAATATTATTTAGGTCCTGTTTTTTTTGACTTAATTTTGTTGAACTGATTTGAATTGAACTGAATTGAAATTAATGAAATTTATTTAAGTGTAAATTTATGAAGGAAGTGTCTTAATGAAACTTATCTGAACTGAACTGAATTGAACTGAATGGACCTGAAATTAAGTCCAAAAGAACAGGGCCTTAGATGGTCAATACAAATAAAAAATAGTTTCACTATTCTTTTTAGGCTAAAATAAATAAACTATTTAAGTGGTGAATCGATGTCACAATAAAAATAGACTTAAATGTGGACATATACATGTCATCGATAGACGTGGGCATGTGGCCATGGGCCGAGCTGGATCGGGCGGGCCTGATTGTTTTGCTCAAAATAATTTGAGACGATGTTATAATGAAAGAATCATTTTTTGTTTTGGTGTAGAATAATATATAGGAGACCAGTGTAATAAAAAGAGAGTGAAGATTTACACCTACGACGTATATTCCACAATATCTTCGTGCTGAAAACGAAATATAAAAACAAGAAGATAATTACCAAATAGGCATAGGAAGAAGATAAAAATCAATGATACACTCCCAAAAATAGCCACGTTTTAAATCCGTTACAAACAAGACTAGTACTAGTACAATGACTAGTTTAACAAGTATATTAGTACTAGTACCCTCCAAAAATATATGTGTCCCCCTCAAGTTTATATAAGAAAAGTCCTTAAAAAACTTAAACCCCACTTCAACTAAGTCCTACAACTCCTACTACTTCTCCATGCTTCCCCTGTTTCAAGTTTCCCTCAATCCCTCCTTATATATTGACTTAACCCCCCCTCACTTTTATTTTTATTATTATTATTATTATTATTATTATTATTTGGCGTAACTCTCGAGGTTTTTATTTTCCCTATTTTCTCTCTCCTAATTTCACCTCACTTTCTGTTTTATTTATTCATTTATTTATAATCTATTTATTTGCTAGAGTTTCAATTTCATCCTTCTTCCTTCATCAAGGTTTGTTTTGTTTTGATTTGATGCTGTTATGTAATTTTCTATCCCAATATCTCTTGTGAGACCGTTGTCTTCTGATTGGTTTACACCTCAAGAAGACTGTACAACGGTCTCACAAGAGACTAACTAATTTTCGATTGATTTTGTGAATTGTGATTCGTGTTCTCTAGTGTCACTGTTGATGGATCGATCTCAAGTGTGATTCCATTCAATTCGACTCGATTCGATTCTAAATTCATAGATTAATCGCATCCTCCAAATTTTAATACAATCTGGTGCATTGTTACATACCGTCTCTCCAACCATCTCCTCTCACATATTATTCAAAAAATATACTCCGTATCATTCAAAAAATAATACGAGTATATAAGGAGAATGTCGAGAATGTCGGAAATAGACTGTCCGTAACAATGCTCTATAATCTACGATCTTATTCATCATCGAATTTTCTGAGTTACACTGTCATTTTTTTTTTCTTTTTCAATTCAAATTTTATGATTTGATAGTGTATATTTGTTTTAATTGATATTTGTGATTAATTGAATCTAGAAAACATAATTGATCTGAAATCTGCTAATTTAATCAGTGGAAATACCTAGGTTTGTTAATGAATGAGTGTAATTTTGGATAAATTTAATCTTATGAAAGTGTTTTTGTGTATAAATTTTGGTGTAGATCTTTGAATCGGATAATAATGGCGGCGACAGCGACACATGGAAGGTGGTTAAGAGGGAGAGTGAAGGCGGTCCCGTCAGGGGACACTTTGGTCATTATGGGAATGACCAAGGCCGATACCATCCCTCCTGAGAAGATGGTTACTTTGGCCTCTGTCATCGCTCCTCGTCTGGTCCGTTTTTGTTCAGGATCTTGTTTTTGATACTGTGTTGTAATTTGTCTCGATTATTTGCATGCGGTGTGAGTGTGAAAATTTTATGGTTGCAGGACGTGTGTTCAGATTCATACCCTGAAACCCTAAGCACTCGTCTATTTGCATGCGGCCTGAGTGTGAAAATCTCGAATATTTATGAAATATTTGACGATCTTGAAAACAAAATTGCTTGGTTCTGACGGTGATTGTATCACCAGAGATATGTTTGTGTGCATATAGGTCTTAGCCACAGTCTTGTAGGACGGTCTTACAATGTGAGACAATTTTACAAGTTGGACTAAAATGGCTACAAAAAGTCGAGAAATTGTAACTAACTAAATTACATGGGCAATGTATAAAAACGGAAGATTGCTAATGACAAAATGGTCACTAACATTATAAGAAAAAGGTTCAAGTTAAAAGGTTCACTATCGACATTTAAAGGTTTACTAAAAATACATAGAGGGCCACTTCGTTTGAGTAAAGCGGTCTTAATTGTAAGTATCTTTTTTGTACCTAGTGTTTTACTAAATTCTTATTCTGGAAACTAGTTGTTTTATTGGTAGTTATTGATAAATGGAGCTACTATTAGAATATATTGTTGCTGCTAAGTTATCAACATTTATTTTTCATGATTCAAATCTTAATTGCTGATTAACTAATGTACTGTTGTAGGCCCGTAGAGACGGTGTTGATGAGCCCTTCGCATGGGAGAGCAGAGAGTTTTTGAGGAAACTCTGCATAGGAAAGGTGCTGCAAATTATTACGAGTATTTTTTTTTTCCTTTTGTTTTTTTTATTATGATATTGACCTTATTAAATGAACGAAAAAGTTAGTAATTTGACTCTCCAAAGTTCAAGGTTTAGAAACTTTAATAACTTGCATTTTGTTGTATTTATGACTGCAGGAGGTAACTTTCCTAACTCATGCCACACCACCTACGCAATCGGGGATATCCAGGGAGTTTGCTACCGTGCTCCTCGGGGGCAGCACCGCTCAGAATGTTTCAAAGCTGGTGGTTGCACAAGGCTGGGCAAAGGTTTGCTTCATGCTGGTTTACAATTCTAGTTAACCTGATAATTAAGTGAATATTCACACGTCTACCCTGTTCTTCTTGTCCACCTGGTTAATTTAGCATTTTTAATTTAACTGATGTTACTATACACGCTGCATGCAGGTCAAGGAACAATCCCAGCTGAAAAGTGAATCAAACGGGGATGTGGCAGAGTTGCTACGACTTGAAGAGCAAGCTAAAGAACAGGGTCTAGGAAAGTGGACGAAGGTAGGGTTATTGCTTCGTAAACAAATGCTTTATTAGTTAAATATGTAGAAACTGATTTCGGATGACCTATAATGATAATGGGAGAATAGCATTGAATGAGTATTTACTTCTCTGTTGAAATAAGCCCAATCAGTTCAGTACGATCATCCCTTAAACAGATTGCAAAAAGTTTGCTCTTTTTGAAAAGCATTCAGTGTGTTCAGTCGTTGTTGGTTGCTTGATATCCATATCTATTGACTTTTAAGGTACATGCTCTAAAAGATTTTTGTTCCTTCATAGGTGCCTGGTGCTTCAGAGGCCGCCATTCGGAATCTGCCCCCCTCTGCCATTGGCGGATCTAGTGGTTTTGATGCTTTCGATTTTGCAACCAAAAACAAAGGGAGGTCAATTCAAGCAATTGTGGAGCAGGTTCGGGACGGGAGTGCTCTTCGTGTCTACTTACTTCCTGAATTTCAGTTTGTTCAGGTTTTTGTTGCCGGAATTCAGGTACAATAATGTGGAAGCTAATGACTTTAATACTGTTCTAAATCTTGAGTTCAGGCTCTGGCAAATCTTGGTTCTGATACATGTTTGATCTGTGTTGATATTAGTCTCCTACTATGGGAAGAAGAGCAGCCCCTGAGAGCATACCTGAAGTTGAAGGGAGGTCAGATAGACCAAATGGTGAAAGTAAAACTGAACCTCGTGCTCAGCCAACTTCAGCTCAGAAACTTGCTTCTGGTCCTGCAACAATGGAGGTAGCACCAGACCCCTTTGGAAGGGAAGCTAAGCATTTCACAGAGATGCGCACGTTACATAGAGATGTAAGTTGGTTGCTTGGCTCTACGTCTCTGATAATATGTGGCCGCCATACATAATATATTTATGTTTATCACTGCATTTGAGAGTTTGTATTAATATTGCTTCTGCAGGTGCGTATTCTCCCCGAGGCTGGAGACAAATTTAAGAACCTGACAGGTTCAGTCTATTACGATGATGCTGGTGAAGTTAAGAACTTGGCATTGGAACTAGCAAAAAATGTAAGTATATCAGGCCATAGAAGTACTAGGAAAGGGCTAGTTTTGCATAGTACTAGAGATTTCAAATACTCCGTGCTATGAATTGTGTACTTGTGGAATTTGCAAAAATGTATTTATACATGGCTATTGAAGTCATAGATGGGGCTATTTAAGCTCACTTTACTAGAAGTTTGTGGTTCTCTATATTCTGACATGTCTTACTGTGTTATGCATTGGTGTTTTCCTATTGAGAGCGGTGTCGGTGTGGATAGGATATTCTTTTTTTATAGAGAATACATCTTATTTGCTTCATTGTGATAATGTTTCTTCCTGTACAAATCAGGACTCTAGTTAGTTAGTGAATCGACCACGACGTTTTATCTCATGCTGTCTCGGTTGTTTTTGTTGGTAATGCTATCTGACAAGGTGATGTTCAATTTGGTAAAATGCAGGGCCTAGCTAAATATGTTGATTGGAGTGGAAAACTGCTGGAAGATAAGGAGAAAAAGGAACTGAAAGCAGCAGAGCTAGAGGCAAAGAAAAATAGAATCAGGATGTGGACAAACTACGTTCCCCCAGCTACAAATTCGAAACCTATACATGACCAGAATTTTACTGGAAAGGTAATGCAAATTTCATGTTCCTGTACTATCTTTGCATGTTACTCTCAGGCCACGCTCACTTTCTCTAATGCGTTCACATCAGGTTGTGGAGGTTATCAGTGGAGACTGTATTATCGTGGCCGATGATGCCGTGCCATTCGGTAGCCCGTTGGCGGAGAGAAGGGTAAATCTTTCAAGCATTCGGTGTCCCAAAATGGGCAATCCGCGAACAGGTGAGGGCCGTGAGAATTATGCTCGGGAGGCCAAGGAATTTCTTCGCCAAAAGCTCATTGGTCGCCAGGTATTCATCGTGTATATATTTAAAAGAATTACTTTCTATATTGCGATTTTATATACCAGAAAGTTGAAATTCATTGTTGTAAATTCAGGTTAATGTTTGCATGGAGTATTCAAGAAAAGTTCCTGTTGGGGACGTTACGAATCCTGCGGCTGTCTCAGCAGATTCAAGGGTGATAGACTTTGGATCCGTGTTCCTGGCTCCTCAATCAAAGGGCGAAGGAGTTGTCTCTTCATCTGTGCCAACTGCAGCTGGTGGACAGCCAGCTGGAAGCAATGTTGCTGAGTTGTTGGTTGTCCGTGGGTTGGCTGATGCAGTAAAGCATCGGGACTTTGAAGAAAGATCAAGTTACTATGATGCTCTATTGGCAGCAGAATCAAAAGCTACTGCTAACAGGAAAGGGAAACACTCATCTAGTGACCCCCCTGCTCACCACATCCAAGACCTTACTACTGTGAGTAGTAGCATCTCGTCCTCTTAAGACTGACCTCTGTACTTGTATTACTTTAGACTCGACTATTATATGGAAGGGTCTTGAACTCAGCTATTTTGTGGAAAACCTCCACTTTTAGTTTAAATTAAGTGCCCAAGTATCATATGCATGTCAGAGTCTCAACTGTTGGTTATGGTATGAAAGGCAATGCGGGGAGTAGAAGTAACATAGTCTCCGTACTCATTGGCACTAGTTCCCTTTTTTCCCTCTGTCTTATTTGTTACCCAAAGTATTTTATTAGAAAATATTCTCATTCCCAGTGGCATAATGTTTCAGGCATCAGCAAAGAAAGCCAAGGATTTCTTACCCTTTTTGCAACGAAGCAGGAGGATGGCTGCCATTGTTGAGTATGTACTCAGTGGCCATCGGTTCAAGCTGATAATACCCAAGGAAACATGCAGCATTGCCTTTTCTCTATCTGGCGTAAGGTGTCCTGGACGTGGTGAACCTTACTCTGAAGAAGCAATAGCATTGATGAGGAGACGGATACTGCAAAGAGATGTTGAGGTAATGTACTCCCTTTTCTTGAATGGGACTTTTCTTTCATGACCACATCATGACTGATCCGAAACTCCCTCCTCAGATTGAAGTGGAAACTGTGGATAGAAATGGAACTTTCTTAGGATCCCTCTGGGAATCTAGAACAAACATGGGGGCAGTTTTACTTCAAGCTGGGCTTGCAAAGTTTCAGGCCTCTTTTGGTGCTGACAGGATAGCCGATTCACATCTCCTTGCTCAAGCTGAGGAGTCTGCCAAACGGCAGAAGCTGAAGGTAACCAACTGGGCTATTGTTGATTGATTGTTATAACTAGTGCTGTTTCCATCCCATTTACATTGTCCCCATTTCAATTGATTTGTCAATTGATGTCAACTTTGATCAACATATTCTTCATATTTATAGTGTGCACCATTTACAACTTCCTTTAGATGTTAAATAAATCAAATTAGGCGAGATTTACATTATGTGTACATATATTGATGGTCGGATCGAGGTAGTAACATGTTCCGAGTCACTTCCTAACTGGTTGCTTGGTTCTAGATCTGGGAAAATTATGTTGAAGGACAAGAAATTGCTAATGGGTCATCAGTTGCTGAAACCAGGAAAAAGGAGGTCCTCAAGGTAATTATTTGACTTTGACTTCAATTATAAAGGACTTTAAAGCATTTGCTTGTGCTATGCTCTTCAAAAATCATCTGATTTTTTGCCATTTTCAGGCTGTTGTTACTGAAGTCCTTGGTGGTGGCAAGTTTTATGTTCAAACCGTTGGCGACCAAATGGTCGCTTCCATCCAGCAGCAGCTTGCTTCCCTTGATATCGGGGAAGCACCTGTACTCGGAAGCTTCAGTCCAAAAAAGGGGGATCTTGTTCTTGCTCAATTCAGTGCAGATAAATCATGGAACCGAGCTTTGGTAAGATATGCAATTCTTGTTGTACTGTAATTGTGTGACAGATATGCAAGTGGAGCAGGAACATTTAATTTTGGCACAGACCTGGTATCTCTTTATCTAGGTAATTAATTATTTAAGTTTGTTGCGGCAGATTGTTAACGTTCCTCGCGGTGGTATTGCTCAATCGCCGAACGATGAGTTTGAGGTTTTCTATATTGATTATGGTAATCAAGAAGTAGTTCCTTACAGCCTCCTACGGCCTCTCCCTCCTTCTCTGCACTCTGTACCTGGGTTGGCCCAACTCTGCAGTCTTGCTTTCGTCAAGGTTCCTAGCTTAGAGGAGGATTATGGACAAGAAGCAGCTGAGTATTTGAGTGAGTTAACTCTTAGCAGTTCCCAGTCATTTAACGCTGTGATTGAGGAAAGAGACACATCTGGTGGGAAAGCAAAGGGTCAAGGAACTGGGACAGTTCTTTTGGTGTCTTTGATTGATGAGGAATCTAGCTCTAACGTTAGTGCGGCCATGTTGAAGGTAATTACTAATTCCCCATGCTCTTTAAGATTTTTTATGCCACTTGTCTATGGGATAGATAACATGTAACAAAAAATCAAAAATTGCTGGAGAATGAGTCTTGCGCGCTGTCTTGAGATTAGGAGGGGAGGGGAAAGGGATCAAGTGTGTTTTGCTTCTGATTCTCTATAATGTTCAAAGGATTTGATTCTCAATAATGGATAGATACCTTTGTTTCTATGATCCAGCTTAATGTTTAAACAAGTGAAATTTCATCTTTCTGTCTTCCTTTCCCGTCCACCTCTTTCCAGCAACGGGGAGGGTGTATAGGGGGAGGGTGCATGAGCAATAGGTTATGGAAGTTGCAGACCCGGTGTTATTACTTAGACTTGGTTAGAGGTATCCGACACGAATGCTGTCCATGACTCCATGGATTTACGAAAAAAATAAAAAATCTTTATGTTTTTGGCTTACGACAAAGTTTCCATGTGTCAAACATATTTGGAGCTCTTAGAGCTCTTAGTGCACCTTGCAAGGGGGTGGGGGTGTTGATTATAAATTTGAAATGCTTGAAGATGCATGCTAGACATCATTATGTGGCTATGGATAATCGGAAGATGGGTATTAAAAAAATATACTCCCTCTATTTTATTCATTTAGCCCCACAGACTCACTTTCTCCCTCACCAAAAATGGGTCCTAGGGGCTAAATCATTGAAATGTAGGGAGTACAGTTTAGATCTTAAAGTTATGTGCCTCTTTTAGTTCTGTGGCTTGGGACTTGAGCCATTCTCTAGTGTCGGTGTCAATGTGTCATAATGAATTTTGAGAACTGATGCTTCGCATTGTACTCCAGGTTGGACTAGCTAGATTAGAAAAGCGAAGAAGGTGGGACACGAAGGAAAGGAAGGCAGCCTTCGACGAACTGGAAGAATTCCAGCAACAAGCAAAAACCAGCCGAAGTGGAATGTGGCAGTATGGTGACATCCAGTCTGATGATGAGGATTCTGCTCCTCCAGTGAGGAAAGCGGCTGGCAAGCGTTGAACATTACCCTTGGCGACCCCGTGTTTGAGCAACGACAAAGAGTACGACTGTATGAGAGATAGGAGAGAAAGTGCAGGCTTGCTTAATCACATCAGTTTTTTTTTTTTTGTTTTTTTTTTCTTTTTCAGCTGAGTTCAAAATTTTGCTAATTTTTTAACACATCTCTTAGACAAACTAGACGACACAATTTTGTTCTTTTTTTGTCCTTCACCCTTCGCTTAGACCCACTCGAATAATGAATAAAAGCTTGTGCTTAATTCGCTTTGGCCTCCATACGGATGTGGAGGCAGTGATGCTGCTCTCAATATATCGTAATGTCAAGTATGCCGAGAATATGTTGTTCCATTGTGCATATTTTTCTAAGGTAGTTCATAGGTGAATCAGGTCTTACGGGTGCCTAATAGCTGAAAACAGTCTGACCTAGACCCGGCAAGCTGTCTGGCGTGCGGTATTGTATTTTGAAAAAGATGGCGTAGAGGACCATGGATCAGACCGGTAGTCTGCTCATCACTAGAATTATTACTCCGTAACATTTACTTTCAGTGAACGTGAGCAAGAATAAGATTCGACAAAACGACTAAATGGATGAAATTAAAAGTAAAAAACCGAAACAAAATTACAACTTAAATTTTATACCGCCGAGACATCGTTTTAAGACACCCCCGCGGCCCACCCCATCCTACCAAACCAACATACTAATATCCATCAAACCCACATTCATCTGGCTTTATATGCTAGCTGTACCTTACTCATTCTCATGATTAGCCTCCTCCAACGGAACCCATTAAATTAATCAGACGATATGTACTCCCTTCTTCACAAATAAAAATAAAAGCGTATACAACTCGATGAAACAAAGGAAGTAATAATTTAATAAAATGAGACTCATATTTATCGACTTAGGCCCTGTTCTTTCCGGCTTTATTGGGGCTGAACTGAACTGAACTGAACTTATTGGAGCTGAGCTGAACTTATAGGAGCTGAGCTGAACTGATTGGAGCTGAGCTGAACTTATTAAAGCTGAGCTGAACTTATTAGAGCTGAAGCTAATTAATTGGAGCTGAAATAATAATAATAATAATAATAATAATAATA
>JAUEKU010183091.1:0-10200 GCA_032274805.1 Gypsophila paniculata | reverse complement strand
GAAAGGTTTTAGGTTTTTTGGTTTTTGGGTTTTTTTTTATTTGAATGGGGTTGGGGGTAATTGGGTTGGGGGTTGGTATTTATATGGAGGTAATTTGGGTGGGTGGATCCGACCCGTCTTAATCTTAAGACGGGTCGACCCGTTGTAAGAGAGACTTAGTGTAGAGTTATAGTCGATAGTTTTTATTGTTAACAAGTCTTTTTTACAACATTGTTAAACAAAATAACACAAATATGATTCAACAATTTCACCTTTTGACAAATTTATTTGTTATGTTTATTTTTAATGCCAGAAATGTATGGTGTCTGTTATAGCACTCATGAGTCGATCTCTGAAAAGTAGAATTTAAGTATTAATCTTTTTAGATTTAGTCTAGCTACGAAGATTGCTATTAAAAAAGAGATGCTAAACTATGATTCAAAAGTAGTAACTATGAATGTTATTAAAAGGTTTTCTTAAATATAGGAAAGAACTAGGGCTTGTACTTTCATTAGCAATCAACAAGCAACTAATAAATTTGCCTAATCGTCCGATCATTATTTGAAAGAAATACTACCCAATTGGCATACTAACGCTCTCTTCCGAGCAACATAATTTCTCCATAGTTTCAAAGCATTATTGTTAATCGTCTCACACTAAAATAGTGTGAGCCTTAACTATTTTACCTTCTAAAATAACTAAAATAAAAAAAGAAAACTAAAAATAACAAAATAACTAACTACTTATATGAGAGATCTCACGATAAAGTTATTGTGAGAGCATTTTATAAAAGTATTTGTATTATTGTTATGGGTAATTTTATATATATATATATATATATATATTATCTGTGGATTAAAATAATAGGTACTAATAATAATAGTAAAACTTAGACATAAAAGTATTAAAGTAGATAAAATGAGTGAATAATAGTAGTAATATTTTAACGAACGAAATGAGCAAAAAATGCCCAAAAAAAAAAAATACTCCATCAAATCCACATTGTTTGTCCTATTTAATTTTTGCACGGTTCTCAATGCTTCACTTTGACATCATTTTTCTCAATTTATATGCGACTTTTTTTGGTTAAAAATATAATTTTATAAAAGATATTTTGATGACAAATGTAGGTATTTTATTATCATATTAAAATTATTTATACATTTTTAATTGACACAGTCAAAGTTTCAAATATTTGGTTTTCAAAAAAAAAAAATGGGACAAATAATGTGGATTGGAGGGAATAGCACTTTAAGTACATAACAAACTTATGTAGTCGTATGGTGTCCACGTAGGCCAGACTTGAGAATTGCGAACTAAAATAGGTTATGTCGCGTGACGTTTTTTTATTTTTTATTTATAAATCTTAGATCGTTAAATTCGCCATCTCACGTGGCGTTTTTGTGATTTCAAGAAAACGCCATTGGACAAGGCGATTTTATGCCAAAATCCCATGGCTGAAAACACCAAGGGGCATGGCGTTTATTCAAACAAGTGAGGGGGAGCTGGGTCGAACTCATGGCCTCTAGGATGAAGAGAAACAACCTTGCCAACTAAGATGAAACAAACAAATATATCTTTTAGAGGAGCCATACCCTGACCCAGCCTAACTAAAAATGCCACCTGGGTGGCATTTTAAGGTTTCTATGTTTTTTGTAAAATTTTTTTTTGAAAGTGTCAATAAACCCAATAAAACGTCACCTGACATGGCGTTTTGTGGTTTGAAATTACTAAACCTACGTAGACATGACCATACTACTAATAAAGTTTTTGTTATGCGCCCAAAGCGTTATTTTTGTTTTGAGTATTATTTGCCCATTTCGTTCTATTTTAACTCATTACACAATCCGAATGTTGGGCAAACTATCTTAAAAAAATACAATAATATTAGGAAAAAGAGAGAATACGAATGAACAAAAGGTGTTAGGATCCACAGCAGTCAATAGCCAAGCTGCATGTATGCAGTTACTTTGTTTTCACCAATTTGGTACTTCCACTCATTCTTTCTCTCTCCGATAACTAACATCGCCGCCATCCAATTTCACCTCCCACCACCTTCCTCATCATCGGTAACCACTTTTAAGTGCCGTTTGGTTCCGCATACGACGGCGAATTTCATCTGCAACCAATTTCACCTCGACCACCATCACCAGAGTGTTTTAGAAAAGCTTCGAGTGATGTCTTGTGAGGATGTTTTCCGACGTTTGAGGTGGTTTGGAGCCGCTCTAGGTGCGGCTAAGGATGGGGTGAAGTTGATCTGGGCACGTGGCTTAGGATTGATGGCCGTGAATGAAGAAGTGATCATTGGTGGTTGAAGGGGTGAAGGTGGTGGACCGGTGGTCGTCAGTGGTGATTGTGGTAGTGACGGGTAGTTGAGTATGTGCTTTTATTTTAATGATTGAGAGAAAATCTAGACCACCGATTAAATGAGTGGTGGGGATTTGATCAAATGCATGTATGCAGTTTAGTATGGACTGCTGAGGATCCGAACATGAATAGAAGATAGAGCTTCCGAGAGAATAAGATGTGTGATATTCTTCTATAAGGGGACATATATTTATAGTAAAAAGAGGATTAGGGTTTCCTCAAACCCTAGATATACGGGCCTTAGGCTAGTTGGACATCCGCTCTAATATTATCATAACACACCCACTTGGATGTCCATCATCGGAGAGAATCGCATTGTTAAAAATCTTACTAGATAAAACCTAATAGGACAAAAATCTAACTAAGAAAAAAAGAGTACAACAATCTTTAAATACGCACTAAGTGTTGCCCCGTTAAAAACATTGCCTGCAAAACCTAGTGGGACAAAACTATAGCTAAGGGAAAAAAAAGTGTAGCGTGTATTTTAATTGCTCCCCATGATAAGAACATGACTTGACATCCTTTAGACGACTCTAAATATTTAATAGTCAATGGAGATTCGAATACAATATATATTTCCAATCTTTTTTGGGGTCCCATATTTGTGCGCTATAGTGGGCTAATTGTAACATATAGAGCACAACCAAAAATCTTGAGATGGGAAACATTTGCTTCTTGACCAAAAAACAACTTTAGAGGGGATGATGTATGATAACTTGTTGATCAGATGCGAATTAGTACTGTTGCATGTAAAACTGCGCGCCCTTATGACAAAATAGGCGGTTTAGACTAGACCAGAACCGACCTGACCCGACCCGAATAACTCGACCTGGACTTGACCTAACACCCGAAAAGAAGACCAGATTAACCCGTAACCCGAATTGAACCGACCTAATGGGAAAGCATCTGACTATTATTAATTACAGCTTGCAATATGTTTTTCCTTAAAAAGTTGAAAATAACAAATCCGAAGATTACCCGAATTCGAATTGACCCGGCCCGAACCAAACTTGACCCGATTCTTACCTACTCGAAAATGAGGGACCTAAACAGACCCGATCCGAACCCGTTCCGGTTGACACGTTTGCCAGGTCTAGTTTAGACCACATAAGCATTCGTCTTGCAATCAATTGAAATTTGTTTCATTACTGACTCTACAAGACCATTTTGTGTGTGAACATGTACCACTAGATGTTAAATACTTATCCCAACAGACATACAATAATCATCATAAACGTCCATAAACCAGATTCACCAGCGTTGTCAAAACTAAAAGTTTTATTGGGATAATTTGGAAAGTGAGCTTTTATTCTTATCAATTGAGCTAGTAACCTCGCAAACGCCAAGTGGCGAGTTGATAACAGGGATACATGTGATCATCTCGTTGATGCATCAATTAAAGCCATATAATATCAAAATGGTCAACTCAGTGAATGTATAGGTCCACAAATACCACCATGTATTCTTTTCAGAATTATAATGGGACTTATTCCCTATTTTAACCGGTGATGGCCTAATTAATAATCAATTTTCCTTGTGATAAGCGGCAAATACAAAAAAAATATTGGACTAAATATAATTCTCCGATTCGTTAATGAATGTCCACATGAATTTTCAATGATTTTTAGCATCATCAATGAACCAAAATGACCCAACCGGTCATGCCAAACAATAAAATTTATTTTATCAGTAAAATATTGGATTACTAATTGTCCGAATTTTTGTAAAGGACAAACCAGAAGACAATGCTAGCTAATTCTCCTAAACATTTTTACTGTTCAACCGTGAATATATAATGTAGAGGTACTATATTCCTCTTTCATTTGTGGTGTTAACATTATATCTATTCATGTAGAAATCATTAATTAAAACTCAATAAATTTATTTTCGGCCGTGGAGTATATAAAGGCTCATGAATTACGAGTTTGTCCCTTGAGCCAACAAAATATTGGCTCTTCCAGAGGCTTCATTAAAATTATACTGCCCACAATAGTATAGACATTTGTATTTTGCTCTTTCAAATAAGAGAAATATTTTTTCTATAAATATTGTGTGCGTAGTTGCACTATCCGATAGACATACATCTTCAAGTGTAGGATCCATAATCAATTATTGAATAAGTTAAAAAATACGGTTAGAGTAATTCGTGCTGATAATTAACGTGTTGTGAATAAGAGAAAGTTTGTAAGAGAGTCAGATGTGTGATATTCTTTCAGACATATATTTATACTAAAAGAAGAATAAGGATTTCTTGAAACCCTAAACATAGGATTTTGTCAAATCCTAAACATATGAGCGTTAGACCAATTGGACATCCACTCTAAAATTATCATAATAATAATAATAATTATTCAGTTAACATAAATGAAATATCATGGCTTAACCTAATTTTTATCCCCCTACATAAATGAAATGTGATGGGTTAACCTAATTTTATCCCAAACTCAATAGACGTAACCAATGAAAAATTGAATACGGAGTATTATTTTATTTTTAAGATCACTCATACTATCTTATTTTTCCAACTTTATTTTTTTTATCAAAATATTCTAAAATAAAAATTGGAATATACTTAAATCCATTATTTAATTGCTTGAAAAAAACTATTCATAGGTTTCATAATAAGTCTTAAAAATGGATTTAATTGCTTATAAAATATTATTTACGAGTTTCATTATAAGTCTTAAAAAAGAGACTCAAGTTAAGACAAATGAGTACAAATGAGTAATGGTGATATCTACATTGGAAAGTGTTAAGGCGTCATTGGGTGGTACCGAATCTCAGTACCACCCTAATTAAAATAATAAAAATAAAAAATTTATATTTATTTTTGAGCCAAATGTTTGAGGAAAAAATTGGAACGTTAAATCTATTGAATTTGGGAGATTTTATTTAAAATTAAATCTATATAATGATACATTTAATACACACAAAATCTAAATTCATATTAAGCAGTTTGCAATCAAAATTCTTGATGAATATAAATATGAAATATTTAATAACTTATTTGATTAGCCATTAGCGAAAGCTATAGAGCTCATGGAATTAAAATTGTTAAAATTGATCAAAACACTTGAATTGAACAAACCTATTTGATATGAAATTAATGAACCCCATCTATGATAGTTACTAGAAAATAACATAATTGAGGGCCTGCCAAGATTGGGTGTAATAGGCCTGAATTATTAAGGTGTAATAATTATGGGTTGATTTTTGAAGTTTGGATAGAGCTTAATTATTTAGGCCCAGGACTCATTACCCCCAATTGAGGGTAATACATCACGCACCTACCCCCATACGTAAAAGAAACTGGAGTAATAAAAAAAACTCACTTACACTACTCTCCCTCACTTAACTTCATCAAATATTCTCAGAATCTCTTGTATTCCTTCCTCTCTCTCTTCTGCTTCTTCCTATTTGAAATTATTTTAATGATAATTTGAGTTGTGATAATTTCAAATTTCTTTCTTCTATCAATTTTGAATGAGTGCTGATAAAAAAAATTATCCCGTATGATAATTTTAGAGTTTTTCTTACTTCATGATGATTTTAGGGTTTTGCTTAATTTGAATTTAATGATGTGGGTTTTTTTTTTGCATTTGATATTGGATAAATTGGGTATTTAAATCTATAATTTTTACTAATTTTATCATCATAAAAATTGATTATTCACTATGTACGATACGAGTTTAATTTGTGGTGGATGATTGTGGATGATGATGTAATATTAGGATTTTCTTTATTTGGCTGTCTATGCAGTTATGGCGCGTCGAATATTGTCACGAAAGGAAAAGGCCATTCTCGGGCTCATTTGGTATATTAGGTTGAGGGATATGTTTTTGATGTGTTTATGTTGCTACATGATAACTATCTTAGAAATTATGAAAACGCCTCGCAAAAGAAATGTCCACTCGGCTAAACGTACTTTGATTCAAGGATTGAAAAATATAAACGAATTTCTTAATTCTGATGTTAGTTGCATTGAGCAACTTAGAATGGATAAATTTACTTTTGAAGTATTGTGTGGTTTGATTAGATCTCATGGTCTCTTAGCCGAGTCAAAAAACATGTTTTTGGAAGAAAGGGTAGCTATATTTTTGAACATATTAGCACATGATCAGAAGCAAAGGATGCTTGTAAATCGTTTAAAAAGATCTAAAGAAACAGTTAGTAGAAACTTTCGTCATGTTTTAAGAGCTGTTTTGCGTTTATACAAATATCTGATAAAGAATCCGCAACCTGAAGAGGATTGCAATGATGCAAGGTGGAAATGGTTTAAGGTACAGTCTAATTCGGCTCCATAAAACATAAATAAAACAAAATGCTTCGTAATGTGTTTACAACCTTGTTTTTTGTATTTTTTGACGATAGAATTGTTTAGGAGTGTTACACCGGGACACATATCAAGTTAAAAGTTCCTCTTCACGAAAAACCAAAATATCGTACAAGAAAAAGGTGAAATAGCTATGAATATTTTAGCGGCTTGTACGAAGGATATGCAATTTACTTATTTCTTACCGGGGTGGGAAGGTTCTGCCGCTGATGGTAGAGTTCTCAAAGATGCTGTTAGTAGATAGCATCCTTTCAAGGTTCCTCGTGGTGACAACCTGATCCCTCATTTTTTTTTCATAGCCTTAAATTATAAAGATCAATAAATATTAAATTTGGATTCACTTATCTTCTGTTAGGATATTATTACCTAGTTGATGCTGGTTTCACAAATGGCGAAGGGTTCCTTGCTCCTTATAAGGGCAAAACTACCATCTTAACGAATGGAAAGACTGTCATCAACCGAGTAACCCAATGGAGTTCTTTAATATGAAGCACTCGTCAGCAAGAAATGTGATTGAGAGGTGTTTTGGGCTGCTGAAAATGCGTTGGGCAATTCTTAGAAACAGTAGTTTTTATTGTGCTGACACACATACTGATATTATAAGTGCTTGTTGTCTTCTTCATAATCTCATTCGTCGAGAAATGAGTTTTGATCCGATGGAACCTTTATTAGATACAGAGTATGGTAGACAATTCATGGATAATGATCATGACTTTATTAACATTATTGATACCTCTAGCTCTTGGACTAAATGGAGAGACGAACTAGCTACTGAAATGTTTAATAGTTGGCGACAACGTAGGCCTTTTAGGCACATTGTGTAAGATGTATATTTTACTGGTTCCTATATTATTATAATAGCAAAACTCTTCTAGCTTGTTTTTATTGGTGGCTCATTAACATGCTAATAGTTAGTTATTTCTTTGTATTACCGGTTTTAATGTATTTGTTTGAAAAAAATTTACATACGTAGTGTTCACATGATGACTGATCAAGAAGTAAGTAATGACAAGGTCGGTCCGAGAAGGTGGACGGTTGAAGAAGATACATTATTGGTAGATTTATTGATGTTCTTACATGTGGATGGGAAATGGAAAGCTGAAGGTGGGTTCAAATCTGGTTATTTGGTGCATTTGGAGAAGTTGATGCTGGAGAAAATGCCAGAAGCTGGTTTAAAAGCAACTAACATTGATTCAAGATTGGGCTATCTTAAAAAACGGTTTAACGCGCTTCTTGAGATCAAACATAAAGGCAGCGGCTTTGGGTGGGATGATAGTTTAAAGATGGTAACCGGTGATCGCAAGCTCTTTGATGAATGGTGTAAGGTATCGATCATTATATCTTACTGTGCTCTTACTTTTGTTATTTAAATTTGTGAGATTCTTAGTTTTTATGTTCTTCGTACATTTCATATCTTAGAAGATGATAAACCATTTTATGAAAGCATTCCAGTGCATTATTCTCTAGAAATCATAGAAAATGTTTTGAGTTGCGTTAAAGATGAAACTTTTTTTTCTGCAGAGCCATAAAGATGCCAAGGGTATGTATCGGAAGTCGTTTCCATATTTTGATGCTATGGAAGAAATTTATTCTAAGGACCGAGCTACCGGTGTAAAGGGGAGTATGCCTCTTGATCGAGATGATCAAGATAAGAGCAAGGAGATCAGTGAAGATGTCGAACAAGACATTCAAGTAGGTGAAATCTCAACTGAAGGATCGGGAACTAGTAAGAGAAGTGGAGATGAGAGTTCACAGAAGCCAAGTAAGAAAAAATTGCGTAGGAATAAGGAAATTCAAAATATGCAAAAGAGCTTTGAGAACATGATGGGAACTATGCTAGAGAACAGTAATGCACAAATAGCTCAGCTAACAACTATGCTTGAAGGGCCAAAAAACTATAAGGTGGGCTTGCGGGATGAACTTGGAAAGGTACAAGGTATTTCGAGGACCAATATTCTCACTTTGTGTAAGAAGATGACCGAGAGCGATGTCGCAATCTTCCGTGACCTAACTGATGAAGATGAAAAATACGACTTTTTAGCTATGATTTTAAGTGATGGTTAAGTTTGTGTTGGTGATGGTTATCGATAAGTGACTTCGAGCAAAAAAATGGTGCTATTGTCAAGTTCCCAAGTTTGCAAATAATCTTTGAGTATTCGAAGACGATTTATTTTCTTATACTAGATTATGAACATTAATTTCTAAGTTTATTGGTGTGCAAATGTCGTAAACTAACGTACTGTATCACACTCATGAAAGTTGCAAAAAAGATCCGACTTTTATTAGATTATTGTATAAATCACCCTTACACCAAACCACATAACTGATTACTCTAGCAATAAATTGCCTATATACCAAACCCACCATTAGAGGAACAAGTTCCCCTCTAATTAAATTCCCCAGTAACTATCTCCCTAGCTATTTTTCCCCCTAATTCATTACAAAGATTCCAGGCAAGCCCTGACAAGTACTAGAAAACCCACCTTATTAATAGAGTAATATAAACTGCAAAGTAATGCAATTATTATGAACCGAGGTGAGATCAACTCGATCATATTTTGAGTCATTCTCAAATTATTTTATTTGGATTAACTCATAAGCTATGTAAGATTTTTACGACGAAGCATTTAATTAAGTTCCATTTCGAGTCATTTTTAAATTCCATTTACCGGATTCTTATCAATAATAGTAGTCGTAAATTTTTATAATCTTGTTTCTAGCAGTAGTTTGATACTCCCTCCGTCCCAGTCAATACGTTACCACTACTTTATACACAAACATTAAGGAAATGCAAGTGGATGTTTAATACTCCCTCCCTTTTTTCTTCCTACTTTTATTTACGCGGTTTTTGAGACGCTACTTTGACCACCTTTTTTGACATCTATATATTATTATTCTTTAATAAAAATAATATTTTGTCAAAGATTTTTAAGCAATAAATATAAATATGTAAATATTACTTTTCAAAATTTTATAGATTTTGACTTATTTATGGTCAAATTTTTGTAAAGTTGACCACCAAAAGTGACGTGGGAAGAAAACAGAAGGAATGAGGGAGTACAACAATAAAATATGATTATCCAATCCACTTGCAAATCGCTTTTTAAATACAAAAACTTACTAAAAATGAAAATAATAACGTATTCACTGATACATCCCAAAATGGAAATAGTAACGTATTGACCGGAACGAATGGAGTACTATCTAAACATATAGGCTTAAATTAAACTTACTTTTAAGTTATAGGCGGAGTGAAACTTTTTTGGCAATTTGTTTTCGCAATTTGAAAAAGATCAATTAACATCCAATTAATGGAAAAATTGTTCAATTGCTCCTTAATTAGGCTCGTTAATTTTTATCCCAATTACCAAACGTCGTCGACCTTTTACTAATCGTCGTCGACTCTTTTTAATTGTTTTCCTAATTAGCCCCCCTAATTTACTTTCCCCCTTCCCCAATTACTTCCCTCCACCAACCCTCCTTACCTCTCTCCCTCAACCTCCAGCATTCCTCTTCAACCA
>JAUEKU010183080.1:0-10201 GCA_032274805.1 Gypsophila paniculata | reverse complement strand
TATCGATATGCCTTAATTTCTAAGATTTCAAATTTCAAGTCTTGACATCTTAGGAATCGAGACGTATCGACGGGTTCCAAATGCCTTTTAAATTTGGTGGCGACTCCAATCAATTTTCAAAGTCAATTTTCAAATATCACCTCAATTCAATTCAATTCAATTCAATTTTCCAAACCTTTTCAATTTT
The DNA here is from genome assembly GCA_032274805.1 of Gypsophila paniculata. Classification (NCBI taxonomy): domain Eukaryota; kingdom Viridiplantae; phylum Streptophyta; class Magnoliopsida; order Caryophyllales; family Caryophyllaceae; genus Gypsophila; species Gypsophila paniculata. The sequence goes on along the minus strand of JAUEKU010183080.1, from coordinate 10,014 downwards.
CAAATTCAATATTTTCAAACCCTTTTTTCAATTCGAAACACTTTTTCAAAAATCCCGCGTAGGTATTTTTCGGTATCTACACTTAGCTTGTTTGTCACGTTTAATTTGTTGATTGTTGGCCACAATTAATTGATCTGTTCATAATTATACATACGATCGAAAGTTTAGTTTACAGTTAGACCTAGACCTGAAAAAAGGGTCAAATGGGTCAACCGGGTCGTGTTCGGATCGGGTCAGTTCAGATCGGGTCATTTTCGGATTAGTAAGAATCATATCAAATTTGGGTCGGGCCGGGTCATTTCGGGTTCGATTAATTTTCGGGTTTGTCATTTTCAACTTTTTTTAGAGATAAAATATAGTAGGCTGTAATTAATAGCCGGGTTACTTCAAATTAGGTCTGTTCAATTCGGGTTACGGGTCAAACTCGAGTCTTCAGATCGGGTGTCACGTCGTGTTATTCGGACCGGGTCAGATCAGTTTTGCCAGGTCTAGTTAGACCTAAGTAATTAGTGGGATTATTTCTATTAACTTGTTGGAAAAGATAAATGAAGAAAGCATAATGAATTGTAAGTTTAAATATGATACTTTCTGATGTTACAATGTTGTTGGACAAGTTGACCATAAAAGATTCTGAGACGATAAGCCCTATTGGCAACAATACTTTCAATTAGGTAAGGTCCTTCTTGAAAGGCACAAACTTAGACGTTCTTAGATGTAACGTCTTGCAATAACTTGTTTCTGAACGACCAACCCAATTTTGGCTTCGTCAACTCGGGAAGAATGACTACTTCAACACCGTATATGGTGAAAATGGGGCATGACCAATTGTCTTCAAAAGGGGAGAATCAGAACGTACTTATCAAAATGTTAGGTGCCTTGTTTTTTGTCTAGTGTCTATGAAGCTCTCGTGGCATGACTATCACACCGAACTAGCGGGCTGCAACGTGTTTGGCTGCATCGTTCTGGGTCTATGCTCGGACAAGGTGGCATGTTTCCGATCATAGTCATCAAGCACGAAATTGACAAGAATGCGGGGCTCCCCTGAGTGACGGACACGTTGTGGGCTTGGACTTGCACTGTGGACAAAATGGACACCATCCGTGTGGTTTGACATGCAGCATAGAGAGCCTTTGACTTGTTGGTCGGTTGTTTTCGTGGTTGACGCGCAAAGTTATATCATAAACCTCACGGTGGGCGCCAAAGTGTTTATCCCAAAGTTTACATACGGTGCCAATTTGGTTATAGAGGGCATTGATGATCTACTTGGTTATAGTGTGAATACACAAAAAATCGAGTTTGAAAGATTGAATCAAATATTGATTTGAAATTGATCGGAGTCGCTACCAAATTTTGAAAGGCATTTGCAACCATCGATGTGCCTTGATTCTTAAGAAATAAAGACTTAAAATCTTAGAAATTAAGGCACGTCCAGACCCCTCCTTCTAAGATTATGAAACCAGAGACAAATTTGGGTTGAAGGTATCTCTTAAGAAATAAAGGCACGTCCAGACCCCTCCTTCTAAGATTATGAAACCAGAGACAAATTTGGGTTGAAGGTATCTCTTAAGAAGAAAATCGTTGTTTTGAAATTCACTTAAGAAAGGCCTAAGAAAACGTAGCCACTACTAATTCGAAAACGGTTTTCTATCGATATTTGAATTAACCCAAATTATGCAATGCAGACGAACGAAAACAAAGCAGAACAGAACAAGCATGAAGTCTGTAACGCCCCGACAAAATAACAAGAAAATAAGAGTGTAATACTTCTATTTATAGCAGCGGAATTATTACAGGGCGTTGTCGTCGTATTTTCAACACTGAAAATACAAGACTGATATTTAACACTAACAAACCAATCAAACTATCAAATAACTATATGTCTTTCCCTTGTCGTAAATTTCCCCAGATATGCCCTTTTCACTACTACAAAAATAGGCATTTAAATCGGTTAAAAACCGTTATAAATCAATAAACAAGTCGTTGTGTATTGTTCCATTGTAAAAAGAGCACACAAATAACAACGGGTTTAAACCGTTTTAAACGAACCAATTTACAACGGTTTTTTTGGAAAAACCGCTGTAAATACACCCAATTACAACGGTTTTTTTGGGAAAACCGTTGTAAAAGAGGGTATTTACAACAGTATTTTTAGAAAAATCGTTGTAATTGAACCCATTTATAACGGTTTTTCTAAAAAAATCGTTGTAAATACCATCTTTTACAACGGTTTTTCCAAAGAAATCATTATAAATGGGTTCAATTACAACGGTTTTTACAAAAAAAAAACGTTGTAACCGGGTTCATTTAAAACGGTTTTTGTTTTATAATCATTTTAGATGGGTTTGGTTTTTTTCATGCGTATGTGTGTGTTTACAACGGATTATTGATAAAAACCGTTCTAATTCCTCCATTTAAAAAAAATGCATTAAAAACGCGCCAAAATCAATTACAATTCGAAACCTGCTATATATATATATACCAAAACCTGCACAATGCAATCGATACATATATAAGTTCTTCAATTCTCCATAATTCTCCATCAACGTACATAATCAAGTTCATACAATACAAGCTACATATCTCTATGATGAATAACAAATTTGCCCCACATGTCTCGAACGACATCGATTTGTTGATCTGAATAGGTCTTGACATTTTGACGGAGTAAGTACTACATAAAAACATGTGAGAATCAACTATAAAAAACTATAAGCATAAATGAGTTATATACTTAATTAAAACTATTTGAAAAAACATCAAATAAGAGATAATAGACTTACTTGTGTCGGAATCATTACACATTTAGCATTATTTTTATGAAAATTATACTTACCCGGTCTCATTGTCTTGTCTTGGAACGGTCTTTGTCTAAGGAACGGTCTTGCCTTGGATGATCATATGACTCAAGTACCTATATTACATACATAACATATGTAGTAACAAAGATTTATATGAACAATTATACAAATAAACTTATATTACTTAAAATGGTGACCCAAAACTTCGGAGGGCCATAACTTTGCGCTCAGGACTCCGATTGAGGCGAATTTTTTTTTTTTTTTTCTGAAACCACCTAACTTTTCAAGATATACGCGTGCCAATCTCTCGAAGGGGGATTGGCCCACCGGGTTTTCCAAAAAAAGGCCCCTAGGTGGGTTTTTGGGGGCTCGAAAGTTTTTTACCCACGTATTTTACCCTCAAGAATGTCCTTAATATGCACACTTAATAATATAATCCACATAATGTATGCACTATTTTTAGGTTAACGCTCCAAAATCTCAAAAGAAAACTTCAATAAACAATTTCATGTAGTTATTATTTTGAGTTCAAACACCATAATCAAATAATTCACTAACAAAACCCTCATTTAACAAAGCACAATCAAACGAATGCATTAAAACAAACTAAATACAGAAAGCACGAACAAACGAATGCAAAAAACGAACATATATATATTTGAAAATAACAAAACCGAATTAAACCACCCAAATAAACAACAACTTACATAGAAAACGAAATATATTCGAACAAAAGCAAGAAAAACGAAAAAATCCTACGACTAATATTCGAATTATTCGAGTAAATAACGAAAAAGAAAAATGAAAACAATGTAAAAAACAAATTAAAATGGAGAAATTATGGAGGTTGAAGACGAATTAATTTTAAAATAGCGAAATTAATCTAAAAACCGAATTAAAAGAACAAAATAGAGCTCTTACCGAAATTATAGTCGAAATTATGATAAATTTATCGTTGAAGTCGATATTTTTTGCGAAATTAGAACGAAATTATGACGAAGGTTGAATATAAGAAGTTCAGGTTTAGTAGAAATTTTTGGAACGAAATTATGAACGAAACTTTTTGCGAAATTAGGGTTTATTAGAAGAAGTTCAAACGTTTAATGAAGGAAATTATAATCTAAAATATAATTAAGTAAACTTTCCAAGCCGGTTAAAAGAGTTTTTAATATAAGTTTTTACAGCGGTTTTTAAACAAAACCGTTATTAAAAACCTTATTTACAACGATTTTTATAGTAAACCGTTATCAATACTATTATTTACAACGGTTTTTAAACAAAACCGTTATTAAAAATATTATTTACAAAAGTTTTTATAGAAAACCGTTATTAATTCTATTATTTACAACGGTTTTTTTACAAAACCGTTATTAAAAACATTATTTACAATGGTTTTTTTTACAAAACCGTTATTAATACTATTATTTACAACGGTTTTTTTTACAAAAGCGTTATTAATACTATTATTTACAACGGTTCTTCTACAAAACCGTTATTAATTATAATGCTAAGAGTGATATAAAACGAATTACATAAATTTAAAGACAACGGGTTTAATTATAACAAAACCGTTGTTATTTGTAACTAAAACGGTTTGTTTATTAAACCGTTACTACAACTCTTCATTATCAATTGTGAATTATTTTGGCGCCCAAAGAAACGACAACGGTTTTTGTTAAGTTGTTGTGAATGTACATATTACAACGACTTCTCTAAAATGCATTGTTAATTTTACGTTGTCTTTGCCTCGATTTGTAGTAGTGATTATACAAGCAATAAGGATCATGCCATATGATTTAATTAAAGTTCTAGCAACAAAACAAAAAAACTCTCAATTTGGCAAGAGCATAGCATTTCGAATGAAAATGGCCAGATCTACATCAATTTTGATTTGTGTTTCACAAATTGAAGTTGGATATGCACTATACTAGCTACAAGGAGCATACACAACGATTGAATTGCATTTTGGGTGAACAAAAAGGAAACCCCCAATTCGATTAATGAACTAGGGTTTTAGGTTTGCACTAAATAAGCAAAAAAACAAGCTTTAATCAAGAGGAATAAGTCACATACGTTGTCCCGACGATAAATCCTCGTCTCTCCCCCGAGAAACATATTTCGCGCCGCGACGGTATCGAGACTGTGATGGTCTGGATACTGTCATTAGTTTGACTTTCACTTCGTCCAAGCTTAGTCAAACTGGGGGCTCTGTAGATACCCGTATCCGTACCCCCCCAAAAATTACCCAATGATGAATCAGACTCAAGCATTTTAATCGTAGTAATGCCGTTAGAATTTATCGATTACGTTAATTTCATGAATTTGAGTCAGTCGTCATTTCGTTGGTCTTTATTTCAGCTACAAATTGCCCAACATCACAAAAACAAACCCAAACACAAACCATGTCCATTTTTCCTAATTGGACCCAAATCAAACCTCCTAACACCTAATTTTGGGCGCAATGCCCAAAATCCGACGTTCAAAACCTCGTATGCACAAACAGAGTTCACATCTTAGCTTGTTTAGACTTCTCAGTAAAAACAGCCTCAAGTCAATTTTTCGGGCCCAAAACCCAAATCCCGAGTCAACTGGCCTGTTGACCAAAAATCGACTTTTTATACTCCGAACACAAAAACCGATTTCTTATCTCGAATCAAAATGACATTTCGAACAAAAATAACTTTTGTTAGAAATTCGGCTCAGGGCCCGAAACCCGAGCTCAAACGAATTGGGCTCGCTCCAAGGCCCAATACCCAAAAATGGCCCACAAAAATATCTCACAAAAACGTAAAAAACAGCTCAACAACTCCCCCTCGTGCGCAACAGCTCGGCCAACCCACAATGCACTTTTCGAAAACCGCACGCATAACGAGGAGCACGTTCAACGTGCGTTGAAAACTTCTTGGCAGGGTTTTCAAGTCGCTAGAGCTCTGGCGACCCAACCCCTAGGGCGCCAAACCTCTTGCGATACTTCCCTTGTATCTGGAATTTTTGCCTATAAATACCAGCCAACCCCCGAGCATTTGACACAGACTATATATCATTTTACGCATCGAAACTCTCACAAAACAGAAACGCTCTCCACTCTCACACAAAACACATACAAAATCGTTCATTTTACTTCGAAACTCGTTCATTTTAGAAGGTAGCTTCCTTCTTTCGATACATGACGTTTCTATACTAAAAAGGGTTATATTATCCCACCCAACGTTGACATTCCGACAATCTTTCATAAACAGCGTTCAAATCAGATGCCATATCCGTTTATCCCCGTCAATATTGCACTTAAAACAACGACCATTAATTTGAATCTAAACTGACTTTCACTTTTAATGAATCTAAGCAAACATTCACATTTTCGCTTTAACACAACTAAATACGGATCGACTAAACTGAATCGGTATTCGTTATTTACATTAAACATTCAAAATCCGAGGGTTTTAACAATTTTACGGTCAACTAGTGAACGCCAGTGGTCTGGCGACCCATCGTCATGGTTGCCTGAACACTGGCGATTTCGACATTGGGGCGTCAGAGCTCTGGCGACCTCTCTAACCTGTTTTCTCTTTTTCGTCTGTTTCGCGTCTATACGTGACAAGTCAATCCTAACGTCGATTTAAAACCAAACCGTTATTGGGCCAGTAGCAGCTACGTTTTACGTAGGCTTTTCTAAAAGAGATTTTCTAAAATAATTGAATTTTCTTCGAAAAGTACCCTCACCCGAACCCATCTTTGGTTTCATAGCCTTAGAAGGTGGGGTATCAACGTGCCCTAAGCTCTAAGATTTGTGTCTTAAGGACTTAAGACACATCGATAGGTACAAAATTCCTTTAAATTTGGTGGCGACTCCATATGCACCTCGCACGATTTTTAAGGTTTTAAAACTTAATTGAATCTTTAAAATCATTTTTTTCAATAGTCGTGAAAGCATAACCTTTTGAAACAAGTAGACTTCCTTAGCAATTTTCGAACTTACACCCGATACGCGGAACGAAAACATCTTTTCCCAAAACATCGAGCGGGACCCGATTTTCTCGGTATCCAGAAAATGCAACTATCTTAAGCATCTTATGCTTATAAGTAGAATGTTGACTTAAATTACGTGCATCATTCATAATGATATTATCTTAACTTAAGACAAAATTCAAAACAATTTAAATTGTTAACATCTTGACCAAAATGACACCCAATTATTCTAGACTATCAATAAAATCTTGTCATCTTAATGACATGTTAAGACTAATTGTATCATATTACTTTATTTTATTCATTAATTTGAAACAATTCCTATATTTAGATAGTCACATATTTGGTAAAAATAACCAACTGCAGTCTAAACTGTGTGTTAGCGTTGATAATGGTTTCTTAAGTTTTTCCTTCATAAAGACTATTTCTTTTTTTTTTTGTCTTACTTGAAAACAATTCTCAAGTTATCAATCATTAAATTTGAACGTTTCAAACTCTTATTTATACAACGTGATAATAATGACAAAATACAACTAATTATATATGCAAAATTAATTCGAAATACTAATATATTGTGTACATCTTAAACAATTTAAGACTTACACAACTTTTATGACAATAAAAAATCATTATACACATAACCCTCAAATGTGCACAATATTCTAAGATCCCCAATTCTGCACAATTTGAGTGAGCCGAGCTCATCGCCTAAACTGTACATATCAAGGTAGTCATCGAATGACGATCGCATCAAATACGACTCCTAGTTGTCAATTACCATCACAACGAAAATCAACTATTTGCCCCAAGGTCCAAAACCGTTTTGATAACCTTGTTAAGCAAATCAAACTTGACGTATGGGTAACCGTTAACCACCTACTTCATTTATGTCAAAGGAGCATTCTACCCGAGTAGACACTACTTCCAACGATACAAGTTTCTCATAGTCATCGATTTGGAAGGGCATAACTTAATATTTAATTGTGGGAATAATTCGCATAAATGACTTGGGTCTTAAACACGACACTAGTTCAATCCGAAAAAGGGAATAACAGAACATAACCATTCTAATCGCACAACCCTTCATATAACATTCAACATCACACGTAAAAAAAAATATTTAAGCAATGTAATAATTTTGTTAAGAACCCAAAATGATTCATAATCGTTAACAATTCAAATTGTCATATACAATTCGAAATCATATAATGAACATATATAAAAATGTACAATACAATACAACGAACAAGATCAAATAATGTTCTAAAAAAACCTTTTTTTTAATGCTACCGTATATTTGCACAGTATGGTATATGCGTTTAGTACCGTATACCGTATACATGAACAGTACCGTATACCATATATGTGAACAGTAATCGTATACCGTATACGTGAATAGTAATTTTTTATGACTTAATCTAATTAAGTACAACAAATTAGGACGTACCAAAATTCTAACAAATAAGATCCAATCAAATTGGAAATTTTTAGACCATCTTAAAATTAATGTTCATGAATCAATTTAGGGTTATTGACAAAATCAATTAAATTAGGATTCTTTTAATCAAATTAAAACAATACATCATCACTATCAAATAATACAATAGATATTTTAAATAATCATCTAATATGATACAACACTTAAATTAATTTTATCATCATACAACGATTGTACATGATTGAACAATTCAATAAAATCGCAAAACATGTGTCCTAGAGCGCAAACAACAATACAACAATCATATCACAAAATTGTAACTTTTAATCTAATATTAACATAACAAGACCGCTCTGATACCATTGAAGAGTTCGATAACGATTTACAACAGTTTATATTATATAACATCCGAAGAGTTCATGTATGTTAATATTAAGATTAAATAAGGGAGATTAGCAAACTTACTTGAATGTGGAAGAATTCCAATAATATGCTAATAATAAGAAGAATAAATCTGATTTATGCCCAATAACATCAACCCAATCCTTTGCGTAATAGATAAATCCGTGAGACCGTCTTACTAATAATAACGCCCCAATTGTTGCGTCTTTACCAGTGTTTACACAATTATATGACTGGTATGCTAGTACCCATAAGATTGAGAAAGGCTCCTTTATTCTCCTAATGTATGCCTCCCATATGGTCTTTCATATGTGTGCGGTATATCTAAGTTGATCTTCTATCAACGTTTATATTAGGCCCAATATTATTAGTCTTACAAATAATACTCAATCCATATAAGTCTTATTCCGTGTGTGACCCATTAGGACTAATTAATGTTACTCGAATCATAATCCGATTAAGACTCAAACTACGAGCGGCTCCTAGCAGAGCATCGTAGTCAAGTAGATTAATTAATTTATACAATACTTTGGACATAAGGGAATACCGAATCTTTCACTATTGGCATTCATTATGGCATAGGATTATCGTGTTTTGTAGACACTGTTTTCGTCGAGGAACCTTTCTAATTTAATGACGTAGTAGCTTATGTAAGGAAGAAATCGAAACAAGGTAAAGTAGAACTTCATTGTGAATGATTAGAATTATTTCTATGCTTGGTTTGAATGATTGGTTAGTGAAATATCCGTTATGAAATGATTATTGGATTTGGGAAAATGATTATGAAATATGATTTATAAAATGATTTGTTCAACTTTGAAATTTTGGTTTATAAACTTGATGTTTAAAAGAAATTATTATGAAACGAAGTTTGAGATTTTATTTCAAATGATTGAGATTTGAAAGTTTATAAATTTTATTCGAAAAGGTTTTCGAATGTGGGGAAATTTTTTTTTTTTAAAAAAGAGGAATTCAACAGAACATTTGGAAAAGGTTTTTCGTTTGAGAAAGATCCTAATCTATGGTTCTTATGATAGAGGTGTAGTTCGTCCCAAGTTGGGCGCGATGAGTTATATTTTGGCGTTGCGGTCGTTGATCGTCTCTCCGTGTTGTGGATCGCCTCTTTGGGATAAAACCTCTAAGGGGTGCATGCACTTAAGTCTATCACTTCGATTTATTACGTAGTGTTGGGTTCTAGGCTTGTTTGAATCCTTGAATTCCTTACGGTAGGAAGTTCAATGGTATTCGACTCTTGACGGACAATTGGAATATCAATTGAAAACCCATTTTTGAATGTTCGAGTTTCACCTCTTAGTTTCTTTAAAAATAAAAAGTTTATTAAAAAGAAAAACAAACAATCACCAGCGGAGTCGCCAATTGTAGATACCGAAAAATACCTACGCGGGATTT
>JAUEKU010183069.1:0-10201 GCA_032274805.1 Gypsophila paniculata | reverse complement strand
CACTGATGTATTACTTTCAGTTTTATATTATCGATTGTGTTTGTAAGTTGATTCGTGACTGCTAGTTGGGTTTTACCCGACATTGTGGCACCTCTACTTGAGCGGGACCCGTTCTCCTTAAGTGGGGGTGTTACATTAAAACAAATATGAACATGAACAATTATCACATAAATCACACAAGCAATTATCATATCATGCTTTTATATTCATAAGCTATAAACACAAGTAAGAGAAACACGTAGTTACCTTATTAAAGTAATAAATCGAATAGTAGTCTAGAGATCCTCTTCAAGTACGTAACAGTCCTCTTTTGGATCACCTTCCACGCCTTCATTGTCGTGCCACCAGCGTGTAGAGGAAGTAACAGGACCAATCAATATAACTATATAGTATAAGACAAAAATAGCTAAAGGAGAACATAAACTTACGATGCTAGAACGAGCCGAGTACAAGAGAATGAAACTTGGGACGAAAGGAAGGCTAATGAAGAAGGAGGAACGAAAGAGAAAGGAAAGAGGATGAGATGGATGTGTTTTACGTTCAAAGAGAAAGGAGAGAAAAGAGGAAGTGATTAGGGTTTTGTGATATTGTTTTTTTTTTATAATACTTCATTTGATAAATTAAATTGCTACCCACCTATTGTAGATGGGTAGGGTTTTGTGATATTGTGAGAATGAGTAATTAGGTTTAACGTGAAATTTGCTGTTTTGTATAACCTTTTGAGCTCATGGATTAAGTTCCTAATTGAGCCCAATAAAAGTCTAGTGCATCAACTATCACACCTAGGAGAATGAGAAAAGTCGGGTTTGACCCAAAATAAAATATGAGCTGAAGATAAGTTTAAGGAAAATAAAAGACTAAGCCTATTAAATAGAATTCCACTTACCAAAATAAGAAAGTTGGATTAGGAAAGTAGGATTATAATTAGGAAATTATTGATAATAACCTAGGAATAATTTATGAGAAGTAAGAATAATAAATAATTAATATTAGAAAAAACTCGAGATGTTACAATCCAACCCCCTGAAAAGAAGTTTCGTCCCTGAAACTTGAAATCCAAGAGAATGACACAAAGATGGAATCATTAATATACGTTTATGCTAAGTTAATAATCCTCCTAACATACAACCGGTGCACACTCTGATCCTTACGAAGCTCTAAGATTGAGTTGCACTAAGATAAAGGTACACTAGCTTCACACCTCCGTAACTTATACCATCACAAACCAAAAGTACTATGCTATCTGCATCTCAATAGAAATCACTCACGTCGTGATTTGTGAACTAATCCACTTAGAACGCATGTAACTTTATGTCTACACACCTAAACATCGCCACCGTCAACATGCGATAACCTTAATAGACCAGATTACCTTCTTTAAGTACAATCACCATCTTGAAATAAGTCTCCTCAAAATAACCTTTTCATTCATTCAACAATCAACTTTAAGGCATTGCACATCCAACTTGTGTCCTCAAACATAATCTTCTCGTTTAGTCACACTAACGAACACATCAATTTATGGAACCTTAAAAATTATACCCTTAGTAATGTTAACATCCATTTGTATCAGCTCTCAAAAGCGCATCTATTAAAATTGCATCAATTCCTAAAGTTCTCACAACACTATCCTTAACATAAGCACTCTTATAATAAACAACCTGATATCCTCAACACAAAGTTATAATTCGCAAATCATTGAATACACTTGACAATGACACCAATTATCCATCAATGAAATTTTTCTCCAAGTAACCAAGCATCCTCTCATCAGCAACTTAGAATTAAAGTTACTGTTTCTCAACCTTAACTTCATTGTCTGTCAATCCAAAACTCAATCTATTCTATTGGTGTAAGAACATTCACGGTCGCTTCCAAGTCCATGTGTAACCTCTAATATCATTTGTCATAATGCTTCAATCGATCACCTTCAATCATTTGCCCTTAAATGGATTCTTTATATCTCAATCTCGAATATAGCAGAATTCATTAAACATCGAACTCAAATGACAACGATCAAGTAATCCAAATGCCACTTGGGATATTATATCTAATCCTATAAGATATCAAGGTACTATTACACTTAGGGTATACGATCCATTAAACTTCTCAAAAGATCTTTCTTGGAACATTAGAATGTGAGGTAAGTCACGATAATTAATGTGCTAAGGAATTCAAGAAACTAAAAGTGTAGACTAGAACAAGGATTGGCTAAAAGGACAAGATATTGATCAAGCAAGAGATGCAGTGCTAGGTAGCAAAAGGTAGTAAGGATTAGAAAACTTTAATCACCAACATCAAATTAGAAATACTAGGATGAACTAATCTAGTCAACAATGTAATGACTAAAAGGGAATTAAAATCGTAATAGCAACCTCAAAGAACATAAAAATGACAAATAGGGTATACATATCAACTAGAATCTAATAATTCTCACATCAATCAACTCTTGGAATTTCTATACCTTGTAACGCTATGCCAATAGTTCTATCAATGCTCAATCACCCTTCACTAAGACTATGAATACCCGTACCTTGCAAGGTATTTGGTTTCTAAACAACTATCACCTTTAAACATTGCTCAACCTGTACCCTTAGATATTCGATACCGTCTTTCACTATCTCTCACCTTCGCACATGAATATTCATAGATCCTCTGAGCACCCTAAAGTCCATTAATGCTAACACGCCAATAATCGTATATGAGGCATACGTTCATCCTATCCAAAGCACCACATCAATTTATTGATATTCAAGTAATAATTCAACTAACAATCCTTAGTTGCCCAAATTATTTGAATGAGAGTTCTACTCAATCTCGCACCCAATTCCGTCACCAAGGTGTCCACTACCAAGGAATATTACTAAGTATTCTTATCAATCTCAAAGTACATAAGTTAGAGTCCATCCACTCCAACTCATCTATAAAAATGAGAATCTCTAAATAATTACTCAAAGAGTAGACCATAAGTTCCTTCCTAAATCGTCAATCTCCATTAATGATTCTTATTCCACAATTCTGATATCCCAATTAGAAGCGAGTCTAGTTCCCAAATTTTCCTATTTATACTTCGGTATCTCGTCACTGCTTAGTTACCTCCATTCAATAGACCCACTAACACTATTACATCGAATCCTAACTTAGTGTTCGGCACTTAATAATCTCATTCTGAATTTCTCTTTTGCCAAAAGGTTTCCACAAATCCATCACAATCATAACATTTGCTTTTCAGCCTTTATTTCTTAAATTGTCATTCACCATTCAATTTAGGATTCCCTAACACCGTCATCATATTCCTCCAATACCATAATGGTCTCAACTAAATAGTCTAATCCATCAAGAGTCGACATACTAGTTGATCATTCACCCAATTTAGCCACCGATATAACCATAACCTAAGGACCCCAAGTATAAAACTTTAAATCCGTAAGTTCATTAAACCTCAAACTCAGGGTAACTCCAAATTCATGTCCACTGGTTTTATTCTTGACCCTTAATCGCTCACACGCATAACCCTAAACAATAGAATTAAACTTCTCATTATGACTCTCACTCTTGTGAAACTATTAAACCATAGCTATAGCTCTTATAGTAAACATCCACATTAACTATCCTCAATAAGAATTTCCTCAAGTATACAAAGGGTCTTAACAATCTCCAATCTTATGTTAAGCTTCCTCTTAACAACATCTAATCTCAACGAAAACTTCATCATAACCATACACACAATAGCTAATACTCTTTTCCTTCCTACCTGAACATCCTTGACTACAATTAACCCTAACTTATAGTCTCAAAACACAGGCCACAAGGGGATCAACTTAGATGTTACCTCTAGTACGGACGTCACCACCAATTAGATCAAAAGGGACGAGGGCACAATAAAAGCAAAGTACAAATTATCAAGGATTAATAGTTTCAACAAACAAACTGTCATATGCACAATATATAACACGTATAAGGCATATAACATGAAGAAGACATCACAAGCAATTGGCGACTCCACATTTACTCATCTCAAACTCAATTAAATAGGGAAAAAAGGTCCTAACTCGAAATTTGAATAGTAATAAAACTCACACAGTTGATTAATTAGAGATATAAGTAAATATGTGATAGAAGAAAAACATACAATTTGATGGTAACAACACAATCATGTGAAACACATAAATGCAGCTCATAATACCTTAGGGAAAGATCTTAATAAATAATGATGTTTACATAGTCAATGTATTTATGATGCACACTATATGAAAAGACCAACAAATAAGGGGAAGAAGTATACATAAAGATCTATCTAATGAATAGGTCGAACATGATGTCAAGTCGAAAAAGGAATATGAACATGATATCACTTTTGAAGTAGGGATTAAACGAGCGGATAACAAACACATAATATTTTTGCACGTGTATGAGCACTTAAACAAGGATATACCACATAGAAAGCAACATTGCAATCAAGTGGATGAAATTAGATACTTGAGATACAACACACATATAGATAGCATAATGAACATGAAAAATACATGTTAAGTAAAGAAGAAAGTATAAGCACCACTTCAAACAGGACTCATATAATATACATGTCATCAATACAAGCAAGTCCTTATTGGTTTCTACCCCATTAACTCTCACTCGATATTCTAATCCAATTTAAGTCAATTACTAAGCGAGAGTTGGGAGCGTGTTCGCTCTGATACCAACTGTAACAACCCGGATTTTAAAATAACAGAAATAACATTAATTATAATGGATATATAATAAAAGTAGGGTCAAAGGTGGCGGAAACACCTGACCAAATCCGAATCGTCACTAAATAAAGCCAAACGCATTAACTACGAAATAAAACTGTTCAAATACAAAAGCAAAGTCCTAATCCATTTATTTAGCTCGCCTCTCAAAGATCCCCAAAGCATCAACAAGCGGCGAGTCAACAACCTGAAATGGGGGGGTCGACAATCAGTCGGGAGTAACTAGATGCTCTCCCAGTCATGTTTACATCAAAATGAATATAAATAACAATCCACAATAATCGAACATATACCACATAACAAGTGAGCACACTAGCATACATATTAATCCAAAACATACGACAATATGATATGTAACAATAACAAAACCTCGGGAGCGTATACACAACTGCCTCCCCTTACCTTAGCAAAGAGTATAGAACGAACGCCGTTAGAGCGTATAACCACTACCTCTAACCGTCAGAGCGTATCACCACTGCCTCTAACTAATGGAGCGTATCACCACTGCCTCCGCGGGTGTGGAGCGTATCACCACTGCCTCCACGGTACTATGTATAGCGTATCACCACTGCCTATATGCCTAAGACCTGGCCAGACTCTCGGTGTAATAATATACACCGAACGACACTCGGGACCCAGAGCGTATCACCACTGCCTCTGGCCACCCCCGAACATAGACCTAATAAACTCGGTATTTGGCGGTTGTTCATTCCGATCGGTATGTAACTGATACCTCACGTCATCTATACAACTAAGCTTTATACATAGTACAACTGACTGTACGAACAACATACGGGAATAAATGAACATTCATTATATTAATAATTTATAGTGTAACTGACTGTAACTTTACATATTCATAACACGACATCCAAGAAGTTACAATATAACAGACAGTAACTTTACACATGAATATGACAGCAGGTCTCAAAGTTATAGTTCAGAATGACATATTAATACTGAAGTTATAGTCGAACAATATATAACATTAATACAGAGCACGGCGACTTATACCAAAGTTACAATACCAAAGATACATGCCAACATTCATCATAATATCTCCATATCAAAGTTATAGTAACGTCATATCATTTATACTGAAGTTATGGTTATAGTCACAAACAAGATTATAGTCTCATTAACAGTAAAGTCATGGATATCATATTAAGCCAAAGTTATAGTCTCATCTGTAACATACGAATTATTACTGACATCAATTAACCAAAGTTATAGTTACAACCCTAACTTCAGAACAATAATCAGTCACGCAATAACAACCAAAACCCTAGCGACCACACGACCTAGGGCCGCGCGCCACCCATTCAACCAGCACTCTTGTAGATACATACCCATACTTTTTTCATGCTTTAACATTATTATCATGCATCAAAACTTATTCATATCATTCAAACAAGACGGTTTAATAATGAACATGAACATGAACGAATAATCACATAAACACACAAACGTTTATCATATCATGCTTTTATATTCATAAGCTATAAACACAAGTAAGAGAAACACCTAGTTACCTTATTAAAGCACTAAATCGAATTGTAGCCTAGAGATCCTCTTCAATTACGTAACAATCGTCTTCCGGATCACCCTCAACACCTTCACCGACGCACCAACAACATGTAGAGGAAGGAACCAGACCCATCAATATATTTATATAGTATAAGACGAAAATAACTAAAGGAGAACATAAACTTACGATGCTAGAACGAACCGAGTGCTAGAGAATGAAACTTGGAATGAAAGGAAGACTAGAATGAAGGAAGAACGAAAGAGGAAGAAAGAAGATGATGATGGATATGTTTCACGTTAAAGGAGAGAAAGAGAGGAAGTGTTAGGGTTTTGTAGTATAATGAGAGTGAATGTTAGGTTTAACGTGAATTTGAACTTTTGTATAAACTTTTGAGCTTATGGGTTGAATTTCTAATTGAGCCCAAACATAACCTAATGCATCACTAACCCGTCTAAGAGGGAGAAAAGTGTCGGGTTTGACCCAAAGCAACTACGAGCTAAGGATAGGTTTAAGGAAACAAAGACTAAGCCTAATAAATAAAATCCCACTTACCAAAAATAGAAGGTAGAATTAGGAAATTAAGAATAAATTTATGGAAAGTACGAATAAGGAAATACTTAAAGTTATGGAAATACTTGGGGTGTTACAGGACCAGCTTAAACAATGCCTACACCGACCTCAAAATTTTGACTTTTAACCCAAATAAGACATAGGAAGTTATGTTAAGGAAAAGAGGAAACATATGGATCGTTGTGGAGAATTAGTGGACCCTACTTATGAACGTAACGGTTTCACAAGAGAGGTTGAGCACTCATAAGGCCTTAGAACCTAAGAAATTTAAATATACTCTCAGTCTAAAATGAACTTTGGGAGGAGGAGTGAGTGGTCCAAGCAAGCTGTGGTGGAGGGAGACGTCCCGAAACCATGGTAGGAAGACGTTCCTAGAGAGAATGGCCCTCACGAGCACCTACCGGTTCACTACATGGTGAGCACGAGTGTGAATAAATTTTGAAGGATACATTGGGTGTGGTGATAGGAATTGTAAGGTTGTTTGGAAGTATACCCTTGGATGGAAATGAAGGTGATTCGATATAAAAGACGCAACTTAATGGTCTAATGGTATAGTATTATGAATATTAGGAGACGGGATAGGATGTTGAAATGCTATGAAAATGAACCACGTATGACAATGTAAAATATTATGTGGTGATACGGTATTGTTTGCAAAAATATGATATACATAAAGTTAAGAATGTGGTATTATATCCAGTATGCGAGTTGTAATATAAAGAACGCTTGACTCGGAATGATTTGGAAATGTGATGATATAAAAAGCCATTGATGCATTGTGGATAGGACAAAACATGAAAGGTAGAATTAGATGATAATATGCATATGCAACGTGAGATACCTTGAATAAGAAGTTTGAAAAAAATGTGTTGTTCTGTAAAATTGCTGTCAATTGCGTATGACCTATGTCAAGAGAAGTCTTACGAAATAGTGTGCTAATATTTAAATTAATGCTTAGGAAAAATCAGGTACATTGCTGACTATAAACAGAATTGTTATGTGAGTTATGTGATATTGGCTTGACTGAATTTGAGATATGCGCATGGATAAAGTGTTTGAATTTTATGTTCGAGGCATGCATGAGGACGTGAGCATCTAGAATATCTAATGCCGCATTTAACATTTAATGAAATTGACGCTTTAGTTTAATAAGGAAGATGAAACATATGAATATAGAGTTCGTACAAACTTTAAGAAACCGTGAAATTTGTATGCTAAGTGGGATATCGACTGAGTATAGGCATGAGATTATGATATGCAAGCGCATGAGACGATTGAATCAAGTAGATTTTCGACACTGTATTATTAAAGGTTCATTTTGAAATGGATGATTGAGATAATCGTTTATTATGTTTGAATTATATTGGTAAAGATACATATATTTGAACGACTGAGAAGATGTATTGTGTTTATGATGTTGAACGAGGATACGAGAGTATTTTAGGCAACATATATGGATGTCAAACATGATTATTATGTTGCAATACGTAATTAATTGGATCAAAACAAATAGCATAGATGTGAATTATTTTTTTGGTATGACGAAATGATTTATGACCCAATAATGTAGAATAAAATAACCAAATTGTATTGTATTATGAGATGCCATAATATAACTATGTAATAATGTATGATCATAGCTATGTTACCATTGATATGCTCGAGTTAACATGTATATTCATTGGATACGTGTAAATGTGAGTAATACGTGACAAGTGAATTGTTGAACTATATGTACGATATACGAATGGATAAAGAATGAATATTGTTTGACCATGTAAGACAACATAAATTCACAAATTGCTAATTGTTGTATATGCTTTTGAGAATGTGTAATATGATTAAGCATGTGAAATGGTGTAGAACTACAAGTATATAATAATTGATGTCATATTATATAAATGCTTGAGTGATAATGGATATATTATATGACACTAAGAGTACATGATTGTGGAACACGATGGTTAATACAATCACAAATGAGTTATAAAGCTATGTGAACCGGCTAATTTAGTATGTGTGATATTGAAATGAAATAGGAATCATATGAATAGGTGAACTATATGGCTACGTGAGCTTTGTCTTGATTGTAATGTGAATTATATATCATTAAATGGTTTGAACTATAATGGAAACGTGTATGAACAACAAAAAAAGGGTTGAAACGAATGTTGAGAATAATATTTAATTTGTGACAATTATAAAGATTGGCCTTGGTTTCGATTGTAGATATTTTCCGAGCACGACGTAAGAAGATGTAAGTATGTTGATTAATTTGTAATACATGCTTATGAAATACATGTACAAAGTGATTAAACTACGAAATATCACGACAAGTATTTTGGAGATTGATATTGTATAGATAGAATTGAACATGCGGTATTCATATGGTTAAGAGATGACCTATATGCATATGATTTGACTTAAATCAATGATTATAAAAAAAATAAACGCGTGATATTGGTGAAAGGGTTGGATCATAATAGGTGGATGTTGCATTATAATATTTTAATTGATGATCATGACGATTCGTTGTTGATGGGCATGTTATTTTGTTTGATGTCTGTGAGAACACACACAATCCATGAGTCGTTGATAACTGTTAGAAGTTTATGTGAATCAAGTGAAGTAAGAATGAACCAATATGATTAAATCAATACGAGTATGTTAGGTATGTAGTACATAGAGGTTATAATTGTACTACTTATGTGAGTGGTCGTGGTGGACAATACTTACATTAAATTGACTATGTTATATAACTATGTGAATATTCTGATAAATAAGGTATTTATAGTGGAAAAACATTGGTGAAATCCTATGTGTTTGGTTGTGATCATGTACAAATATGAATAATTATGCGATTTATAAGCATGGAATGTTATTTATATATATATCCAAATGATCGAGTTATAAATTATAAATATTGCATGAGAAATGTGATAATTACATACAAGACCCGGATATGTTAAATGATTTAAATGATGAAATTGGCTTGTGGTATTAATGATTTAGGCGTATATCCTTGCGAGTGTCGTCAACATGAACATAATTGAAAGTGACATATAGAGGATGTATGATCATAAAGGATAAGTTACTTGTGATGAAATGTATGCTCAATGATGCAAATAATCTCGATAAATAGTACCTTTGTAGAAATTGTTAATAGCGAATTGACGTAGAAATGGTTAGTGAACCGAATTGCGTAAGAACAAAGATTGTTAAGATATTGTGGTCAAACCACGATACCAAGAAGGCTATGAGGGTTAATAACCTCATCTTTTCCGAGGATGTTAATGTTACGAGGACGTAACATGTTTTAAGGAGGGTGGAATGTAATCCGCCGCTCTCCTAG